>JAXIVJ010003816.1:0-85000 GCA_036785665.1 Chirona hameri
AAATATAATAGTAGAATAGTATTTAATAGTAGTAGTAACCTATAGAAACCTATAGAATACGCGTCGACAACACTCACAGTTAAAATTCTCTCCACTTGCATTGCAGCTGAAAACTACAATCTGGATTCTTTCTTTCCTTCTGGGACCAGAAGATTAGCCTCATGAGAAACATCAATGGGCTCAATTGATTCAACCGGCCACAAGTCTGGTGCAAAGTAATATGTGTGATTGGTCTGATACCATGAAAGGAACTAACCGTTCGGATAGCGTAGACATAGATTGCGTAGATTCATAGCCATATACCATTTATCTATACAATGTTTAATATTTGTGAGTGAATTATATCAATTGATTGATTAAAGTTCTGCTTTATATCGCTGTATGATGTTTTATGTCGATTAAGTTAGCTTAGGCATATTTGATTGGTTGATTTGCCGGTTTTATGATTTTGAATTTGTTATTAGTCAAACGCCATTTAGTGAGTTTCTGTCTGAGTCTGATATAAATATATAAAAATATGATTTCGCTGTAAACGCACCAGAGGCTGCTAGTTCTAAAATGTGTAGCATTCCGTCTATCTAAATATTGTCTATTTCCTTTCATTTCTTTCATTATTATTCCATTATTCCATTATTTTATTTTTGCCATTATTTATTTCATTTTATTGTCACATTCTCTTGGGCGCTTACTATTGTTAATATTATACATATTGAAGTGTATTTGCTGCTGCAGATTTCATAAATATATCAAATCTCCAGCAACAAAGGCCCTCTCTGACCGGCGTGTATCCGCCGTCCCCTCGTCGCTGCGCTATTCCGGCGTCACCAACTCCGCCAACAATTCCAAACTCTCTGTTTTGCGCCATCAAAGCCAGTCGTTCATCTGGGACTTGTGCCTCATTTTCCGGATTTTTAGCAGCGCGTTTTCCGTCTGGCTGCTCCGGTCTCGTGCAGCGGAAAAATCCCTCTGATTACTGCGAGCTCCGTTGATGGCCAAATTGAATCGGGCCCAACGATGATTTCTTGTATCCTTTAATTACTGCGCAGGCGGATCGCACTTAATCGCATGTCGCATGCTTAATTTGGCGCTCGCTACCGCCGCCGCCGCCGCCGCGGCCGACTCGCGGCCGACTCGCGGGCGGCCGATAACGGCTTCTTCAGCAGCGTCCTCCTCTCCAGTAATATTGACGGGCGCAGCGAGCAGCGGCCGGCGCGGCTTCGAGAGCCGAATTACGGGGCTCGGGCAGCTCATATCGGTGGGATTAGGGCGCCGCAAAGGGCCCACCGACCGCGGTGACACAGATTTAACGCATGTATTACACCGGCGAGGCTCAGTGATAGTGGCAATTCGTTTCATCTGCGGCGGGAAGCCACGACGATGGCACCGAAGGGAAGAGCGCGGGCCCGAGGCTGTCTGAGATGAAGAATTGTCGACGGAGGCGGCGGTGGGGCGCGCCCGGCGACACCCGTCGTTCAGCCGACAGGTTGGCGATCACGCCGAAATCATTCCAACTCCAGCTCTCTTAGCCGTATGGCTTATGATTTTTCAAGCCAGCCGCCACCTCCGTCGATTTCTAATTGTCCTCGATCCGCGACTGAAGAGCAGCGGTGAGAACAAAAAACTGAGCAGCGCAGGCCGGCCGCGGCGGGCCGTACCATTCAGCCGCGCACGTCCGCCCACAGCGCCACCGGCACTTCATTAGCCCCTCGAGGCGGCGAGGGCCGGCGCGGGCCGGCGCGGGCTGGCGCGGCCAGAACGAGCGATCGTCATCGCATTATACGCGCTATCGGGCCGACCGCGGTGGCCTGCTTTGTGGCTTGCGGGGTCGACTGAGATAGGGGGCCAGGACGTGACCTATCCGCCGGCCGCCATCAGCTAGACAACAATGCCGCCACCGGCCTCCGACGTCACCGTCCTCAGCCACCGCCGTCACCGCCGTCACCGCCATCACCGCCGTCACCGCCGTCACCGCCACCGTCCTCAGCCTCCGCCGTCACCGCCACCGTCTTCAGCCACCGCCGTCACCGCCACCGTCCTCAGCCACCGCCGTCACCGCCACCGTCCTCAGCCACCGCCGTCACCGCCACCGTCTTCAGCCACCGCCGTCACCGTCACCGTCCTCAGTCACCGCCGTCACCGCCACCGTCCTCAGCTACCGCCGTCACCGCCACCGTCTTCAGCCACCGCCGTCACCGTCACCGTCCTCAGTCACCGCCGTCACCGCCACCGTCCTCAGCCTCCGCCGTCACCGCCACCGTCTTCAGCCACCGCCGTCATCGCCACCGTCCTCAGCCTCCGCCGTCACCGCCACCGTCCTCAGCCACCGCCGTCACCGCCACCGTCCTCAGCCACCGCCGTCACCGCCACCGTCTTCAGCCACCGCCGTCACCGTCACCGTCCTCAGTCACCGCCGTCACCGCCACCGTCCTCAGCTACCGCCGTCACCGCCACCGTCCACAGCCGCCGCCGTCACCGCCACCGTACTCAGCCACCGCCGCCGGTCTTCACCGCCATCGACCCAGGTGCTGGGATGCAGTGGGACGAGCTGGACGTTTACGACATGTGGAAGGACCCATGATTATTGTGTACTGTGCAGTGAACTGGATAATGACCTCTTCTCTGATATTGTATTGGTTCCTCCATGTCCGATTTTATTATCATGCTACGCATTCACGACTTCACAGATAGTGCTTTACGAGCTGGCAAATTATGGCTAGTGATTAATTTAAATGGCACATGGACGGATAAGCCTGTCGTCATGCGTGTTCAGTTAATTAAATGGATTCTGGATATTCATGTGGGATTTCCAGCAACGACGTCCATAGCTGTTATGGCCCAATTTAAACGAGTCAGGACCGTGATCGTTGTGTTGCATAGCTGATAGCCTTCTCCAGCCAGTTGCTCATCTCGTTGCGAATGACTTCCAGTTCAGTTTGGGAACGTCTTACCAAATCAGTGTGCTACTCTGATTGTCGGCTTTCAATACACATATACTGCCACTTCAGTCCGATTTCAGATGGACCCTCCTGATTTCGGACAATCGCAAACTCCCGTCACACGTCACATATGAGGGGCGGGAGTGAGTGACCACCGCCTCTAACAATGGCGACAGCGGGGGCGGAGCCGGGGTGCCGCTCCGGGTCACGGTGACCCGCCGCGCCCCGCTTCCGGCCAGCAGCGCCCCGGGGCATTCAGCGGCTTCGACTGCCGGCCGGCCGGACGCTGCCGCCGGCTAGTGAGGTGTGAATGCGCCCTGCGACTCCGGCCGCCGCCGCCGGCGCGCTTCAAACACTTCCGGTGACTTCCGGCTTCTTCCGGTCACTTCCCGCGGCCGGCGGGCGGCGGCAGTTTGTATGGAGAGTGGACGGACGAGGGAGGGATATACGCCGGGCCTGACGGACAGACGAATAGCCAGCGGACCCCAGTTCTGCATTGGACCCAAATTTAACAAATTAAGTTCTGGATGACTGAAAGGTATTAGGTCCAGAGGCGCAGCCAGGGGGGGAGGGTAAGGGGGGTTATTGCCCCCCCCCCCTTACGGGTCACAGGGGGCCCCGCCGAGATTGGCCCAGATACCATGTGCATTAGCTAAATGGCTTTAAAAAAGTAACAGAGGGGCCCTCAAACTAGGCAAGGGTCACTCTGGTGCATGTCAAGGGCCCTAAGAGACACTGGAGGGCTTTCGAAGCCGGACCAGGGGCCTCTTGGGCATGTCCAGGGGCCCATTAAGCCCACCGAAGGGCCCAAAAAACTGTTCAGGGGCCTCTCGAGCATGCCCAGGGCCGATTGAGCCCACTCAAGGGCGCAAAAACATGCCCAGGGACCTTTCGAGCATGCCCTGGGGCCTATTGAGCCAACTCAGGGGCCATTAGAGTCTGCCCAGGGGCCCATTGAGTCTGTTCAGGGGCCTCTCGAACCTGCCCAGGGGCCTCTCGAGCTTGCCCAGGGGCCCATTGAGTCTATCCAAGGGCCTTTTGAACCTGCCTAGGGGCCATTAGTCTGTTCAGGGGCCTCTCGAGCTTTCCCAGTGGCCCATTGATCCTGTTCAGGGGCCTCTCGAACCTGCCCAGGGGCTATTAGAGTCTGCTTAGGGGCCTCTCGGCTTTCCAAGGGGCCATTAAGTCTGTTCAGGGCCCTCTCAAGCTTATACAGAGGGCCATTGAGTCTGTGAACGGGGCCCTCGAGCCATCCCAGGGGTTGCTAGCCGTCGCCTGGAGCGCCTGCTATAGCTGGAGCGCCTGATAGCCGTGGTCGGCGCGGTCATAATGAGCGGTAATGTGCTGTACTCTGACCCACCTGGTGGAATGTTTTCTTGGGTTTCAAAATGGTTATTTGATAAGTCTGATGCGTTTTTGAATTCGGGTGGGGGGGGTGATGGTAGTACAAAACAGTTTAACCATTTTCCTCTCAGGAGAGTGTGTGCTGCAATATTTGTCAGCCAGGGGCGTAGCCGACGGGAGGGTCGGGGGAGGTCTGGGCAAACTCCCCAACTTTTAGAAGGCGGGGGAGGGTCGACCCCCCTCCACACACACACACACACTTTTTGAGAGAAAAATTTACAATTTATCGTAAAAATTGCCTTTGCAGTGCAGTAAAAATATAGCTATCTAGTGTCAAAAACTGGAAAATTTCGCGGCATGACACAAGTTTCGCAATTGCTTATACAAATTTGGAAAATGGGAAAAAGATTTTCATTAAGTGTCTGGCAGAGGCTCTCCTTGGCGGTAATTGCTGGCCCCAGGGCCCATACCCTTCATAAAATATTAACTTCTAAGTTTCAAACAGGCTGCATGTTTAGCTAGTTTGCCGAGTTCCGAAAAAGGCGACGTGAACGCAAAGACGGCACCCGGAAAGATCGGCACCCGGAAGCTGCTCCAGCGGTGCACAATTTGCTGGACCGAAGAGCTAATAGTGGAAACAGACCAGGACCATCTCCCCAAGCCATCTCACCTCACGGTCTGGTTCCAATATTAACATTTCGTTTTCCAGGACGTAAAATTAAAATTTTAACGCCGCTTCGCGGCGTCACATCGGTAGTCATCGTCATAACTTCGTGCATAACATCGTGCTTTGGACTAAAGTGCATGTCGGAAAATGTCGTGGAATGCCTTTTGCGTTAGTGTACCGTGTGCCAACCAATACTTCAGCCCAGGTTACCGCAGATTTAGAGGACTTAGAGTATCAGGTGCATCACATGCTAGCGAACTATGCAGGACCTACGCTGGTAATCGCTGGCGATCTGATCTGCTGCTTGCTCAAGTGCACAGTTGACTCTCCCGGGCAGCGACTCCGACGTCTTCTGACGACATACGGCATGGCTGTCGGCAACACGCTCTATCCGACCTACTGACCGGCTGGGACACTGCTGGACATAGTGGCAACCAGCCGTCCCGGCCAAATGCTACGCACTGGTGTGACTCGCTGTCACTACGGCACCCCGCACGACTACACTCGTGTCGTATTGCGGTGCACCGGCAGGACCAGACTGACCGGCCCGGTCGTCCAGCGCCGCTGTCTGGGACGGATCGACACCGAGAGCTTCAACCTGCTACTCTACGGTACCGACTGGAGCCCGGTGTTCCGTACACCTCAGACGGCAGACAAGTGGGAACAGTTTCGGCACATCTTTCTCGGACAGCTCGACACTGTAGCATCCGTGGCCAGATATGGCAGCGTGTGGCTGGAAGCCTGTCAGTCTCGGCGCCCACGAAGGACCTGCTGGCTCGCCGGAGACTGGCCCTGCGACCTGGCGGCGACCGCGAGAACTACAAGGAGCTCAACCGCCAGTGTCGCGCAGCTGTTCGGAGAGACCAAGAGGACCACTTACAGCGAGAGCTGACCAAGGCGGGACCGAGTAAAGTCTGGCGGGTACTTCGGCCAATTGTCGCCGGCAAGAAAGAGGTGGCGGTACCCAGTGCTACTCCAGACGCCCTGAACAACTACTACGTCAGCATCGGACTGACCACAGCTGCCAGCGTCCCAAAACTTGCAGTGCCGGTGCCGATCAGACTGCCGCGTGTCACCACAAGCGGGTTCAGACCGGAGCCGGTCGACATCAAGACGCTGTTCGACCTCCTGCTACACATGAAGCCGTCTAACTCGGCTGGCATCGACGGAGTCAGTGTACACATGATCCATAAGTTCTTTTGGGGCATGGGATACGTACTCCAGGACATCTTCAACTCGAGTCTGATGTCAAACAGCGTGCCGGAAACCTGGACACACGCACTGGTAACACCGATTCCCAAAGGAAAAGGGCCTTCTGAGCCAGCCAACACACGCCCGATCTCCATCCTGCCTGCTGTGACGAAGGTCATTGAGCGTGTGGTTCAGCGCCAACTAGTGCAGTACCTGGAAGTAAATCACCTTCTGTCCAGCACCCAGCACGGCTACCGAAGTGGACATAGCACTGAAACTGCACTCAGTGTTGTATCTGATCATGTGCTGAGAGCGATGGACGCTGGAGAGGTATCTGTGTTGGTGCTGTTGGAATTGTCCAAATGTTTTGACGTGGTACCGCACCAGCGACTTTTGGACAAGCTCGCGCTGTACGGGGTGGAGACGGAGTGGTTCGCAAACTACCTCAGCGGCCACACGCAGCAGGTGCAGATGTCCAGCAGTGGTGGCGGTGAATACCTGCGATCCTGTGTGCAATCGAACACAATCGGCGTGTTCCAGGGTGGATCCCTCAGCTGTATTTTGTTCGCAGTGTTTTCAAACGAGATGAGCCTACATTTGCCAGAAAATGTCCATGTTGTCCAGTTCGCAGATGACACGCAGCTACTCGTTAGTGGTAAAAAGTGCGACATGTCAAAGACAATCAATCGCATCGAACGTGCTGTTGAGTGCCTGTACAAATGGTTTTGTACCAACTGTATGAAACTAAATGTGACGAAAACGCAGGTGCTTGTACTTGGCTCCCCTGCTTTGATCCGAGGCCTGCCACCTGTCATGGGGACCGTCATTCCCGATTCGAGAATTGTCACTAACTTGGGCGTCATCATAGATAGTCATTTAAATTTCAAGGCTCACGTAGATCGCATTACTGCGAAATGTACTGGCATCCTCATTGGACTGATGCATGCCAAGCATGTCATACCGAAAAACTCTCTGCCAATTATGGTTCAAGCACTTGTAAACTCAGTCATCAGGTATTGCATATCAGTATACGGTACTTGCAGCGACAAACAACTTCACAGAGTGCAGACACTCCTAAATTTCGTTGCCCGTGTCATCAGTGGCCGTCGCAAATATGATCAAATTCACGACGTGCTCCGTGATTTGCAATGGCTCGATGCTGCAAGTCTTGTCAGGTATCACCGGCTGTGTATGGTGCACTCAACCAACACCACGGGCAGACCGGAAGACATAGTCAGCACTATCGGCAACACTGCGCAGCACCGGTACCAGACGCGTGCTGTCGGCCACCGTGTGTTACCGAGAATACGCACGGAGGCAGGCCGCCGCCGGTTATGTTACGGCGCCGTGCGCGACTACGACCGTCTCCCGTTCGATATCAACAAGCGAAACTTTATACAGATACAGATACAGACTTTTATTAAGGTCGTCCACATGTGCCTGTGGCTATTAGCACCTCTCGTCATAAGTTAAAACACATGAAACATGGTCAGAACAAGCATACAATTAAATCACACAAGTAAAAACAAAAATAAATAAACACTGACACACGCAAACACACAGACACACACACACACACACACACACACACACACACACACACACACACACACACACACACACACACACACACACACACACACACACACACACACACACACACACACACACACACACACACACACACACACACACACACACACACACACACACACACACACACACACACACACACACACACACACACACACACACACACACACACACACACACACACACACACACACACACACACACACACACACACACACACACACACACACACACACACACACACACACACACACACACACACACACACACACACACACACACACACACACACACACACACACACACACACACACACACACACACACACACACACACACACACACACGCACGCACGCACGCACGCACGCACGCACGCACGCACGCACGCACGCACGCACGCACGCACGCACGCACGCACGCACGCACGCACGCACGCACGCGCGCGCACACACACACACACACACACACACACACACACACACACACACACACACACACACACACACACACACACACACACACACACACACACACACACACACACACACACACACACACACACACACACACACACACACACACACACACACACACACACACACACACACACACACACACGCACACACACACACACACACACACACACACACACACACACACACACACACACACACACACATACTATCAGTCAAATAAAACCCGCCGGCATGACGGTGAGAAGCGCCGGGTCGGTCAGTCCGGTGCTCGCGGAGCGGCAGCGAGATGTCGCCGCACCCGGCGACGAAACAGCGGCACGGGCAGTCCTACAAGGTCGCGTGGCAGAGCGTTATACTGCGCTGGTCCCCGGCAGGCAAAACGCCGCCGTCCCATCTCCGTGCGAGACCGGGGAACAAACAGCATGTGGTCCTGTCGCGTGGCCCGCTCGGTAGCTCGGGCCTCTGCCACGGTGGACAGACTCGCAGCCAGCTGTTCAGGCTCGCCGCAGCAGCGCACCCTGTGCGTGAGGCACAGTGTGTGGTAAGTGGCCATGCCCTCCGCTACGAGCCACCCCAGCCTCCCCAGCAGATCCGAGACATGGCCGTACTTCCGTCGGCCAAAAAATACTCTAGCAGCATAGTTTATGATTTTCTGAAGCCGACAGAAGTTTGCCTTCTTGCCGTTGCCGTATACCGAGATACAGTACCGGATCTGCGAGAAAACCAGGGCGTTGATCAGCGCGGAGAGCACGGCCGTTGGCAGGTGCCACCTCAGATGCGATAGACCAGTCAAAACTCCGAAGCAGCGCTGTGTTACGGTACAGACATGGCGGTCCCAGCATAACGAGCGGTCAAATGTGAGACCTAGGTTTGTGGCTTCTGAAATGGGGATTAAATCCTGATCGCGGAATTTTACTTTGATGTCATGTACAGTGCGCAAATTTTGAGAGCTGCCCAGAAGCATCAGTTGAGTCTTAGCGGCATTTATTTTCAGTCCATTTGCTTGGAACCAGTTATCGAGAGAGGCTAAGGCCCCCTCCATGCGAGTGACGACTTTGTGAATCTCAGATATTTTGCCGCTGACCAAAATTTGGGTGTCGTCAGCATATTGGACAACCGCTGCGTCCTCGGCAAACAGACATAGATCATTTGCGAAGACGCAGTAGAGGAGAGGGCCTAGAGATGGGCCTTGAAACACACCGATGCTGTTGGGCAGCGGGAGGGAAGTTTTTACTCCACCCAGACTGTCAGTGAGGCTGACACTCTGGGTGTGGTTACGCAAATAGGCAGAGAACCAGGACGTGTCAATTCCGTGAAGTGATAATTTTGAAAGGAGTTTTGAATGATCTATCACATCGAAACATTTGCTCAAATCCAGCAGGCAGAGAAGGGAAACTTCTCCGTGGTCAAAGGCAGATAGGATTTGGTCGGAAATTGAGGTCAGCGCGGTTTCAGTCGAGTGACGAGGCCGGAAACCGTGCTGACTGGAAGAGAGGAGGTGGTTATCTGATAGGTATTTGTAGAGCTGCTGGTGTACAGCGCGCTCTACGATTTTGGCTATGACTGGAACCATGGATATAGGACGGAAGTTGGATGGGTCAGAAAGATCAGAAAGGCAAGCAACTTTAGGTTTCAACTAAGGAGATATCTCCTCAGAGACCAGTATAGTGATGCGTAGGCCGTGTTCTGTGTCGACTGTTGAGTGCTGCTGTTGAACCTCGCCCTGATCCTTATCTCCCTGACAACGAAAACCCATGTTTTATGATTTGTCATGAATAAAGAATCTGAATCTGAATCTGAATCTAACGAAGCCATAGTCATCGTCATCGGTTCGTTGTAACGCTGAATTGAATGAATATAATTGTTAGCTTATTATCCTCTACAAGGCTATACTACCGCCTATATTTCTGGATTTTATCAGGCAAAACCGTAAAAATTTCGCGGCGCTAACTAAAAAGTACATACCTACCTACCTTTATCACCTTAAAATCCACATAAAAATGCTGCAAAGGATTAAATACACGTATCAAAATGGGGTACATTTTTTCGTCATTTCAGCCGCCCCTACACTCAAAAGCCGACCTCCACCTGTTGTCAGCTAAGATAGGTTTTATCTCCTGTACGTAACAATACAAATTATTAATGCGCTCAGTACAATGCCTACTGAGGGTCCTGGTCCAATCCAGCTTATCAAAAGTAGACGAAGAAAAAATGCTAAAAAGGGGGCCTCACAAAATAAAGTGGCCGAAATCCGTGGAGTTTGTCATATCCAGGGGTATTTTTTGGGGGTGGGGGGCCTCTCCCAGGTGCTTGCCCCTCCCCTTTCCGAAGGTCTGGCTGCGCCCCTGATTAGGTCCCATTTCGCCCATTTTACTTGTATTAATTTATACCGCTAGGTCTATCTTTATAGACAACTGAAATGTAAAGAAGCATTGGACTACGTGTGATGGCTTTGTGATATTTCATAGCAAAAGAAGTTATTCAGTATCAACTGTTTCCCAAGTTGTTAAAGGGAAACAGTCACCTTTTGATTTATTTATCTTCATTTTGTCTGGTGACACATGTATGGTATCGAATTGATCGTGCGTCAATTTAAAAGTGAAATACAACTTTTTTATATTTCAATTTTGTTGTTGCAAATTACAATATATGCACTTACATATGGTGACGAACAGTATGATCTATCACTAGATTTGGTTTGAATGTTGATTTATAAACAAGTCATAGGGCCAGAAATGAAGTAAGTGTGCCAAGAAACGTGACAACGCCCCTGAAGCGCATGTCTCGAGTGTCTCCAAAAAATGTAACGGTATCCTCGTCTCTCTGTACAAAGTTCGGCATTACTTCACCTCAGAAGCCCTTAAAATTATAATTCAGGCGTACGTGTGCCCACATATCACGTACTGCCTGTGCGTGTGGGGAGGGGCGACCAAGGGTCAACTGGTCAAAATCCAAAAACTGATAAACTTTGCCGCTCGTATCGTCACAGGACTCAAAAAGCATGATCATATAACCCAGGCTCTAAATTCTTTAGGATGGCCGAAGATCGAGATCCTGGTGGCGCGCCGCGACGCCGTAAAGGTGTTTAAGGCGCTCAGAGAGGAGGGAGCGCCACCCGAGATACGCGCTATGTTCACCCCACGTGCCGCTGTTTCCACACGCGAGACGCGCGCCTCTGATCGAGGTAGCCTCCACCTGCACAAGTGCAGATTGACCGCCTCTCAGAAGGCTTTTTCGTATCGGGCTGCAGTTGTCTGGAACCGCCTGCCACCACAAGCTTGTGCCGCCCATTCATTGAATGGTTTTAAGACCGCTATGCAAAGTGTGATTTTACCGATGTAGTGTAGTGAAGTGTACTCGTTTTTATCGTATTTTGTATATTATTTGTAACACTGACATGAAACCAGAATAGCCACCTCGTGGATGGTTTTTAATACACTGATTGATTGATTGATTGATTGGTCAATTAATCGAATCGCCGACACTAAATAGGTCGCCGTCCGGGGCCAAGTTAATCCGGCGAATGCATCACGTTTTTAAAACGTTTATTGATTGATTATGGGAAACAGTTCAGAAAATGTTCCATGTGTGCATTGTAATGTATTAACCCTATTTGTAACAGGGGGGCGGATTCCGACCCCCCCCCCCCCCCCCCCCCCTCATGTTTTTCGCAGATATCTCCAGAACGGCTGGGAGTAGGCCCATGAAATTTTGGGACTTTTCATCGAATTGAATACCGCATTTGGAGTCAAAATTTTGAATTCTTAACCTGAACAGAGGCGGTTCCAGGGCACAGTTTTGGGTGGGTTCGGAGGCGACATTTGGCGAAAATACGGAAATGCGATCTTCATGGTTTCTTCCTAATTGCATCAAGTATGAAGGAGTTACATCGGTTTACGGTGATTGCAACAAGTGAAAATTAGTTGATGTTAATGAAATATCATAAAAATTGCATGGCAGAGGCGGTTTCAGGGGCTTGAAAAAGGGGGGGGGGGTTTCCAGGAAGTATTCAATGCTTGGCGGGAAGCCAATAGAGCGATGCAAGGGGCATTTATAGCTATCAAGATGTAAAAGATAGCTTCTGCTTCCATTATTTGCATAATTTATTACATATAGAGTTTCAGGGGCGTGTTCAGGCACGTGAAAAGTGGGGTGACTAGCATGGTGATGACGATATGCCAGCGATAACGGCGCAATAGACGTTTAGATTATAATGATATATGCACATATGAGGCCAGAAAAGGGAATAAAGTCATTTTTTGCAGAGGCGCGCTCAGGAATGGAAGAAAGGGGGTCATATTATTGCAAGGAAACTAAGAAGCATGGGCGTACAATGACATAACATACTGCAGTTTTCGGATGAAACACGCACCACAGGCTACTCGACGGACGATTATAAGATAATAGGCGAGTCCAGGTAGGGTAAAAATGGGGGTAAGCAATGTTAATTGAAGTTGTAAGTGAAATAGTCACTGTTGACTAGTTAGTATCGTAATAGCGGATAATATACTTATCAAAAGGCCTTGCGCCGCCCCAGTTTGGATCCTGGATACGCCTATGATGAAGTACAACATGCAAACAGGAACTATTTACGATCAGTAACATATGTATAGTGCTGGGTAGCAACTTGTCTGCGGTTAATATTTTTTTACAATTTGGCCGCCTTTTTCACTAACCTGATACCACCTATGGCAAAAAAAAATGATTTATAACTGTTTTTCTAATGTCACAATCACATACCATTTCATTTATTAAAAAAAAAAAAAAATGGTTTTATTACGCATTTACTTCCCCCCCATATTGAGTGACCTGCACACGCCTATAATTTTTGCATTTCCAAACGTCACCATCATATATCAATTTCCAACTCAATCTCTATCGATTCCTATTAGTTGTGTTAAAATCGGTCGATAAACATGAAAGCTATGTTGGATCAAAAATACCACTAAAATTTGTAGTTTTTGCCCCCCTGTTGCCCCCCTATCCAAAATGTAGATTTTTTTTATTAATCATAAATGTAGCTCGTGTTGAGGGGAACCAAACGCCGTTTAATTTTTGAAAATCGGACGGGTAGATCTCGAGATCTCCGGGGGGGGCGGAATCCCCCCCCCCCCCCCCCCTGTGACAAATAGGGGTAGCCAGGAGCCTGTTACAAATAGGATTAAATACATGTTTGTTGAAAATTCATGGGAAAACATCCAATTTATTTTCAAACATAAGTCGAGAACACTAAATAGGTCGAAGTCCGGGGCCAAGCTAAACTACCGATTTCAATGCATTTTTTTCCTCCAACTTCGGTTGCTTGTCCATAGTAGTTTGTCACCTATTCCCAAAAGATAGAGCGCATGACATATTATATGCCTTCATCATAAATAACAAGGCGTCAACAGGCTAATGTTAGCTCGGACAGTGAATTCGGTATTACCATGCACTACTTGTGAGTACCGACCGTTATAAGCGTGGATCGCTTATCAACTTTAACTTGAAATATATTTCGATAGGAATGTGTATATGCAAAATGTGATCAATTTACAATATATTTTGGTCTCGTCTGTCGATTTCAAGTAATAACTCCATTTTTTTCTGGACAAATTTGAATATTTCCCTTTAAGTGTTTCCCTTAAACTATCTTATTTATTTCCAGGGTGAAACACTTAAATACCTGTATATTAAAAATATTAAATATCGACTTTATTCACGCAAGTGATTTCACATTTTTTTCTCAATAATTTCTGGCATTGCAGTTCCATGACGCATTCCAAACCCGGGATCCCAACGGAATGGGTTGACACGGTATAAAGAACTGCGTAGCTCATAGAGCTGCCGTCACCCTGAATTTGAGAAGTTAACTTTCCAGTCTCCACCCTGCCTGAAATTTTACCCGGGCTAAGAAAAACGTCTTTGAAGAAACCCCTACTGTAAACCATAGAAGGAATACGATAAAAACATAATGAGCGGAACACACAGGTTGAATCATTTAGGTACATCGTTCCTTTCCGCCACTTCTGTTGGTTCAGTGAGAATGAATCACCGACGTATCATCTGTCAGCATGACTACCACTCAGTACCGCTCCTGCATCAGCATCGCTTCGGTTTGGTCGGCGAGGAGGAACAAAACTATTCGAGGATCAGCGTATACGCATTTGGCCACGTCAGCGTCTGAACAAGCTCTTCAAATTCTTAGCGGACCGAGTCATTACCAAGTAACCGAAGGTTGGTTGAACCTATTCGAAACAACACTATTCTTTATAATTGTGTTTTTCAATGGGAAAACATATATATAACATACATACATACGTATTTGCATTTCGTTGCGTAGACGAGTCCACCGGTAACCAGTCGGAGGACACTCTATTCGCTTTGGAGCATACCTCGAAAGCCACTGCTATGGAACGGCCGCATTCATTTTAGGCAACGTCTGCTGACTTAATATTTGTTTCCTTTCGGGAAACGTTGTAGGTGACAAGCTCCGGCCAGCCCTCGGGTGAAAGTACCCAACATGGTGTGAAATAGCTGACGGACACCCGAGGGCGTATCCAAGGGGGTACGCTGGACATCCGCGGGCACCCCCTTGGGCTGAGGGTCCCACCTTGTCTTTCGTTTAAAGGAAATAGTTCACCGTGGAAATTTGTTACCAAACACGATTTGATTATATTTTTAATACAATTTCTTTTTATATTGTCAAAAATGGCCTTTTATCGCGCCGATTCAGGACATAAGGTCGTAAATTTGTACTGTTTATCAAAACTATATGCATACTCTCTGAGTCAGAGTACAGACGTCACGAGAATGCAAAAAAAATGGTTCAGCCAATCAGATTCGAAAGTAGTCGCGTAAGGATAGACTCGCATTGGAGATGTGCCAGCCGGCGGCCGGCGGTTCGCTTGCTAGCACCAGCTGCATGCTGATTGGCTGATGGTATAGCCTCTGCCCGGGCTAGAACCAGTACAACATTCTTTCGCTAGCACCGCATTCCTTCGCCAAAAAATCAAATATATTCGGCTGGAAAGTCTTCTCAGTCAAGAAAACTTGCAGATAGGGGTTTCCCAACACGGGCTACAAAACTGCTATCTCAGTTTAAAACTAATGTTGAAGGCGAACTATTTCCTTTAAGGGCCCTTGGCTGGCCAGACGGGCTTTTAGTCGGTCTGAAGGGGCCCTTGGTCGGCTTGAGGGGCCCTTGATCGGCCTTAGGGGTCCTTTGTCGGCATCAGTGGGCCCTCAGTCGGCCTGAGGGGGCCCTCGGTCGGCATGAGGGGGCCCTTGATTGGCCTGAGAGGTCCTCTGTCGGCCTGAGTGGGCCTTCAGTTGGCATGAGGGGGCCCTCGGTCGGAATGAGGGGTTCCTTGATCGGTCTGTGGAGACCCTCTGTCAACCTGATCGGGCCCTCTGTCGACAAAAGGGACCTTATGTAGGCCTGATGGGCCCTATGTCGGCATGAGGGGCCATCTGTTGGTCTGAGTTAGCCCTCTGTCGACCTGAGTGTGGCCCTCTGTCAGCCTGAAGGTGCCCACTGTCGCTTGAGGGGGCCCTCAGTCGGCCTGAGGAGGGCCAGGGCCCTCAGTCGGCCTGCCTGAGGGGGGCCCTCTGTAGGCCTGATGACCCTCTGGTGGCCTGAGGGACCCTCGCCCAGCTTGAGGGGGCTCTTTGGACCCGACGGGGCCCTCTAGCCGTCTAAGTGAACCCTCGACCAGCTTGAGGGGCCACTTTCGACGCGATGGGGCCCTCTTTCAGCCTTAACCCTATTCCCTGCGGGCGGCCATAATTACGTTAACCTGCGGATTAACCTGCGGGCAGTTTCTGCCCCCCCCCCCCCCCTCCCAGAGATCTCGAGAACCGCTCGGTCGATTTCGATGGGAAAAACGCCATTCAATTCGTCATGACAATATCCCTCTTTTTGGACCCCAAATTTTTTGATTTGTTCAAAAATGGGGCCCAGGGGGCAAAAAAATCCGAAAATGTTGGGTGTTTTTGAAAGGTCATTGCGGCCATATGGCTCGATTGATTTGCATGTCCCAAACGTGTTTGAACTTCAAATGTACTGGTCTTTAATATATCAAAAGACAACAAACAAAATACAAATCATAGGCGTATTCAGGGAATGTAAAATGGAGGATTTTCTGAAGAAAAAAAATGTGCTGTTCGTGATTGTTTGGGACGACATGAACGTCACATGTGGTCATTATATGCTGTAATTTGTTAAATTTGATACATTGCGCATAGGTGGATCCAGGAAAAAAAACATGGGGGCACCATGAGCGTAACGTTTTTATCATCTTACTAATTTGAAGTTGGACCTAATTTGAGGGTGGGTATCGCCTCCCATTTTTTTATTCTGAGTGCGCCTCTGCCCCAAAAATCTTGCAATCCTCTATGTATGGATTGCATAGAGGATTTCATCTCTATCTATGATGCATATTGCATTGAAATTGTTTCTGACGCATTTATTGCACTGCAAACTACGAAGGAAGTATGCGCCGCAAAACCGCATTCGTAACACCCTCCCCAAAACAGGAGCCTGGAACCGCCTCTGCTAGACCGATTTTGTCAAAATTTTGACTCAACACGCGCCATTCAATTTTAGGAAAAGTACAAAGTTTCAGGACGCTAGGCCTAACGGTTTAGAAGCGGCAAGTGAAAAACCACCGGGGGTGGCAGAATCTGCCCCCCGCAGGGAATAGGGTTAAGGAGCCCTCAGTCGGCCTGAGGGGCCCTCAGTCGGCCTGAAGGCCCTCTGTCAGCCTGAGGGAGCCCTCCGGCTTGAAGGTCCCTTGATCGGCCTGAGGGGCCCTCTGTCGGTCTGAGGGGGCGCTCTGTCGGTCTGATGGGGGCCCTCTGTCCTCTGTGTGACATCTTTGCAGTGCAGATCCTTGCAGGCTGACTCGTTTGTTAATGCAGACTGTTGCAGGTCCCAAGGTAGATTCTGCAAAATGTTCCGGGTATGATATCCAGAATAAGTATTTGTGGCATAGAACCTCAGAAGTTACGGCGCCGTAAAACCTAACCCCGAATCACCACCACCACTACACCCAGAATAAGTAGTTGAAATCGTGTTTGCGAAGCTAAAATATGCAGGGGGCCCTGAGTCCATGCGGGCCCATGTATGTGCCAGGGGGACCATATCACTGACCGCGGGTACTACATTAGTGAAATCCTGGATACGCCTTTGCGGACACCACATCCACAGTGGCGGTTCTTTTCATGGTTGCTCCGGTCTGCTTTGCTGTTCCGAATTATCCTTCACAATCACCCGCGTCATCTGGCGGAAGACAACTAGCGACATCAAGCGGCGAGAATCGCAACTACTCTGCCTTGTGTTCTTTGTCGTTTAGAGAGCGTTGGACGTATTTATGAGACGGCCTTTTAAAATGGAGGGCCCGATGTCATCATGACACAATAATTAATTGTATTGGATTGATTTGTATTCGTTTCCGACGCAATACAACACTCATCATTAAACAAAACAAAACAAAATCCACAAGCAAGCGCATTTCTAGTCTTTAGAATACAAATACGAAAATACCTAATGAATAGCATACGATACGATATATTAACATCTGGTCACTCACCAACAGTCCAGCGATAAATAACACCATGCACACCTACTGCAAAGACAATAAGAAGACCTTCACTCGACCGGAATAAAGAACACTTCACGTTCACAACCTTCGTCAAACCGATTCGACATCTCAGTGCTCAGTTGAGCTCGCTCAGATGAAGTCTTCATGCTGAGGTCACATGAGCATCTTCCACCTCGTCACGTATCGTGTGCCTTATCTACGGAGCCCAATCTAAAGAGCCGTCAGTAATTCCCAGCAGCGTGTGGCAGTGGTGTTGCCAGTGGCTCAGAAGCACCGTCCGACCTGACCGTACCCCTGGGGGCCTGACCGTACCCCTGGGGCTCTGACCGTACCCCTGGGTCCCTGACCGTACCCCTGGGGGCCTGACCGTACCCCTGGGGCCCTGACCGTACCCTTGGGGCCTGACCGTACCCATGGGTCCCTGACCGTACCTCTGGGGCCTGACCGTACACATGGGTCCCTGACCGTACCCCTGGGACCCTGACCGTACTTCTGGGGCCCTGACCGTACCCCTGGGGCCCTGACCGTACACCTGGGGTCTGACCGTACCCCTGGAGCCCTGGTCGTACACCTGGGGTCTGACCGTACCCCTGGGCCCTGACCGTACCATGGGGCCTGACCGTACCCCTGGGGCTCTGACCGTACCCCTGGGTCCCTGACCGTACCCCTGGGGTCCTGACCGTACCCATGGGTCCCTGACCGTACCCCTGGGGCCCTGACCGTACTTCTGGGGCCCTGACCGTACCCCTGGGGCCCTGACCATACACCTGGGGCCTGACCGTACCCCTGGGGCCCTGACCGTACTTCTGGGGCCCTGACCGTACCCCTGGGGCCCTGCCCGTACTTCTGGGGCCCTGCCCGTACCCCTGGGGCCCTGACCGTACCATTGGGGCCCTGACCGTACTTCTGGGGCCCTGACCGTACCCCTGGGGCCCTGACCGTACTTCTGGGGCCCTGACCGTACCCCTGGACCCTGACCGTACCCTTGGGGCCCTGACCGTACCCCTGGGGCCCTGACCGTACCCCTGGGGCCCTGACCGTACCCCTGGGCCCTGACCGTACCCATGGGTCCCTGACCGTACCCATGAGGCCCTGACCGTACCCCTGGGGCCTGACCGTACCCCTGGGGCCCTGACCGTACTCCTGGGGCCCTGACCGTATCAATGGATCCCTGACCGTACCCCTGGGGCCCTGACCGCACCCCTGGGGCCTGACTGTACCCCTGGGGCCCTGACCGTACCCCTGGGCCCTGACCGTACCCTTGGGGCCCTGACCGTACCCATGGGTCCCTGACCGTACCCATAGGGCCCTGACCGTACCCCTGGGCCCGGACCGTACCCCTGGGGCCCTGGCCGTACCCCGGGGCCTGACCGTACCCCTGGGGCCCTGACCGTACCCCTGGGGCCCTGTGTTGTGGCTGTGCCTGTGCTGGCCCTGTGCTGGCTGTGCTGTGCGAGCCGCCGGCGGCAGCAGCATCGATTCCGTTGCCAGCAATGCCGACCACAACATCACCGATGGGACCACGGTAACCATTTCTATCAGCTCGGACATCACCAGACGGACGGCCACCGACGGGAGCTACATAGCTCGTGCTCTTGGCGGCACCGTCAGTTGTGGTCGTGGCAACACTCACGCCGTGCAACTTGACCTGCGCGTTGAAGCCCGAGTCTCGGTCCACCCAGTAGGAGACCATCTGTCGGCGGCAGTAGGAGACCATCTGACGGCGGCCGTACGGCAGCAGGGCCGAGGAGGAGCCGAGCCGGTCCTCCAGGGAGTCGATGTCCACACCGGAGTAGGAGTCCTCGATGCCGTAGGCGGCTATGTAGTCAGGGATGGTGAAGTAGTCCGCAGTGTCGTCATTGCCATAGCTGCCGCCACTGGAGCCTCCATTGGAGCCACCATTGCTGCCTACCGTAGGGGCACGGTAGCTACCAACAGGAGGAACACTGTAGCTGCCGCCATTGGAGCCACCATTGCTGCCTACCGTAGGGGCACGGTAGCTACCAACAGGAGGAACACTGTAGCTGCCGCCACTGGAGCCTCCATTGGAGCCTCCATTGCTGCCTACCGTAGGGGCACGGTAGCTACCAACAGGAGGAACACTGTAGCTGCCGCCACTGGAGCCGCCATTGGAGCCACCATTGCTGCCTACCGTAGGGCACGGTAGCTACCAACAGGAGGAACACTGTAGCTGCCTCCACTGGAGCCGCCATTGGAGCCACCATTGCTGCCTATCGTAGGGGCATGGTAGCTACCAACAGGAGGAACACTGTAGCTGCCGCCACTGGAGCCGCCATTGGAGCCACCATTGCTGCCTACCGTAGGGGCACGGTAGCTACCAACAGGAGGAACGCTTAGCTGCCGCCACTGGAGCCTCCATTGGAGCCACCATTGCTGCCTATCGTAGGGGCACGGTAGCTACCAACAGGAGGAACACTGTAGCTGCCGCCATTGGAGCCACCATTGCTGCCTACCGTAGGGGCACGGTAGCTACCAACAGAAGGAACACTGTAGCTGCCGCCATTGGAACCACCATTGCTGTCAACCGTAGGGGCACGGTAGCTACCAACAGGAGGAACACTGTAGCTGCCGCCATTGGAGCCACCATTGCTGCCTACCGTAGGGGCACGGTAGCTACCAACAGGAGGAACACTGTAGCTGCCGCCATTGGAGCCACCATTGCTGCCTACCGTAGGGGCACGGTAGCTACCAACAGGAGGAACACTGTAGCTGCCTCCATTGGAGCCACCATTGCTGCCTACCGTAGGGGCACGGTAGCTACCAACAGGAGGCACACTGTAGCTGCCGCCATTGGAGCCACCATTGCTGCCTATCGTAGGGACACGGTAGCTACCAACAGGAGGAACACTGTAGCTGCCGCCATTGGAGCCACCATTGGAGCCACCATTGCTGCCTACCGTAGGGCACGGTAGCTACCAACAGGAGGAACAGTGTAGCTGCCTCCATTGGAGCCACCATTGCTGCCTACCGTAGGGGCACGGTAGCTACCAACAGGAAGAACACTGTAGCTGCCGCCACTGGAGCCTCCATTGGAGCCACCATTGCTGCCTACCGTAGGGGCACGGTAGCTACCAACAGGAGGAACACTGTAGCTGCCGCCATTGGAGCCACCATTGCTGCCTACCGTAGGGGCACGGTAGCTACCAACAGGAGGAACACTGTAGCTGCCGCCACTGGAGCCGCCATTGGAGCCACCATTGCTGCCTACCGTAGAGGCACGGTAGCTACCAACAGGAGGAACACTGTAGCTGCCGCCATTGGAGCCACCATTGCTGCCTACCGTAGGGGCACGGTAGCTACCAACAGGAGGAACACTGTAGCTGCCGCCACTGGAGCCGCCATTGGAGCCACCATTGCTGCCTACCGTAGGGGCACGGTAGCTACCAACAGGAGGAACAGTGTAGCTGCCTCCATTGGAGCCACCATTGCTGCCTACCGTAGGGGCACGGTAGCTACCAACAGGAGGAACACTGTAGCTGCCGCCACTGGAGCCGCCATTGGAGCCACCATTGCTGCCTACCGTAGGGGCACGGTAGCTACCAACAGGAGGAACACTGTAGCTGCCGCCACTGGAGCCGCCATTGGAGCCACCATTGCTGCCTACCGTAGGGGCACGGTAGCTACCAACAGGAGGAACAGTGTAGCTGCCTCCATTGGAGCCACCATTGCTGCCTACCGTAGGGGCACGGTAGCTACCAACAGGAGGAACACTGTAGCTGCCGCCACTGGAGCCGCCATTGGAGCCACCATTGCTGCCTACCGTAGGGGCACGGTAGCTACCAACAGGAGGAACACTGTAGCTGCCGCCATTGGAGCCACCATTGCTGCCTACCGGATCGCACGTGTGGAGGCAGAACAGGTACCGACCCTCACGTCTGAAGACAGGACAGGTACCGGGCCTCACGTCTGGAGACAGGACAGATACCGGGCCTCATGTCTGGAGACAGGACAGCTACCGGGCCTGGAGACAGGGCAGGTACCGGACCTCACATCTGGAGGCAGGACAGTTACTGGGCCTCACGTCTGGAGGCAGGACAGATGCCGGGCCTCATGTCTGGAGACAGGAAAGGCCTAACGTCTAAATACAGGACAGGTACCGGGCCTCACGTCTGAAGACAGGACAGTTACCGGACCTGTAGGCAGGGCAGGTACCGGACCTCTCGTCTGGAGAGAGGATAGGTACCGGTCCTCACGTCTGGAGACAAGACAGGCACCGGGCCTCACGTCTGGAAACAGGACAGGTACCGGACCTCACGTCTGGAGAGAGGATAGGTACCGGTCCTCACGTCTGGAGACAGGACAGGCACCGGGGCCGTAAGCAGGGCAGGTACCGGACCTCACGTCTGGACACCAGACAGGTACCCCGCCTCACGACTAGAGGCAGGGAAGGTACCGGACCCCACATCTGGAGATCGGACATGTATCAGGCCTCACGTCTGGGGACAGGACAGGCACCGGGACTCACGTCTAGAGACAGAACAGGTACCGGGCTTCACGTCTGGAGATAGGACAGGTACCTGTCTTGTCTCGAGGGGCGGATCAAGGTCATGCAGTCAAATTTGTTTGGCACGCACTCCTCCCCACCCACTTTAAATCGATTTTCCATGGAGTTAATCTGCTGGTGTTCTATTCCAGTCAGTGGCAACGGAAGGTATTTTCGGATGGAGGAGGAGGCAAAGAAACCCAGGGGGATCCCTCGGTCAAAGGCCCCTCCCCACGGCCAAAGACCCACCCCCCCCCCCCCCCAAAAAAAGAAGAATAGGGAAATGGTAGCTCCTCGGATTTAGGCCACTATATTTTGCAGGGCCTCTAAATGGTCGCAGAAAACATCGGCCAGCCCATGTTCAATTTCAGACCTTCCGAGGAAGGCCGACTGAGGGCCTTCTGTCGTGCTTAAAGGGACACTCAGGCTGGCTGGGGGCACCTCGGGGCACTCGGGTGTCAATTTGTCGGTCAAAAAGAAACAATCGAACCAACTTCTTGAAAAATTATCAACAAATTTACCAATTTACTAATTTATGGAGGGGAGGGAATCATATGTTTGCCCTCCCCCAAACTTCTTGAGGGGGCAGCTTCCCCCTGCCACCCCCTTATCCGCCGACACTGATTTCAGTGCATGTGGAGCTCCTCTGCAGACCTCCGCAGCCGGGAAACTGCACCTAGTGCATACATTGGAAGTCCGCTCAATAGATAGCGCTGTGAGCGGGTGCCTTAAAATGCTTTCAGGAAATGCAGAGAAACTGCTTTATTGTCCATCATAACTCCATGAAAATCCCTACGGTTGTCAAACAGCATAAGGAAAATTCGAAAATGATGTTTTCAAAATAAATAAAAAATAATTAATGCCCAAATGTACGATATTGACGAAAAAATCCCAAAAGTGTCCCCAAAAAGAGGCCGGTTGGCACATCCAATTTGTATTATTTTTAAATCATGTAAGTTTGTAATGATATAGCGCATAATAATTTCACTATTGATCTGTGTATGCTCGCAAAAACCTATCGAATGACCTGACCTACTTCACATGCCAATTGCCAGTCGGAGTCAGCAAAATTGAACTGACTCCGACTCCGGCAAAAATTACCGACTCCATTAGACTCAGATTCCGAAACCGAGTCTGCAAGACTGCTTCCGACCGACCAATGGCTCTCTCAGCCCGGCTAAGGGCTCTCCAGAATTAACGAGAGCTCTCTCAGACTGGCACAGGACCCTCTTAGGTCTGACAATGGCGGGCAATGGCCCTCTTAGACAAGCGTCGACCTCAGACCGACCACGTTGAAGGCCCGTTCTAGAGCCGGCGAGAGCCGGAGAGAGCCGGCGAGAGCCGGAGAGAGCCGGCTAGAGCCGGAGAGAACCGGCCAGAGCTGGCCGAGGGTGCGGGCGGAAGCGGGGGCGGTGCTGGAGGCTGGGAGTCCGGGTCGGGCGAGCGGGCTGGGATAGATGTCGCCACTGGTGCCGCCACCGCGGCTAACTGGTCGTCTCTTGGGGAAACAGTGGTACGGCAGTAAGGCGGCAGGGTCGCCCCTGTCCGTTTCGGACTAGTGCGGTCGTCTCTGGGGGTGGAGGGGGGGCAGCAGGAGGGCTGCAGGTGTCGCCTCCTGCCCATCTCGGCCCGGGCCAGCCACCCGCCCGGCGTCGATGTGTGTCGCCGCGGTGCGGTGTAGTAAGGCGGAGGCTGAAGATGGTGCCACTGTCTGCACACACACACACACACACACACACACACACACACACACACACACACACACACACACACACACACACACACACACACACACACACACACACACACACACACACACACACACACACACACACACACACACACACACACACACACACACACACACACACACACACACACACACACACACACACACACACACACACACACACACACACACACACACACACACACACACACACACACACACACACACACACACACACACACACACACACACACACACACACACACACACACACACACACACACACACACACACACACACACACACACACACACACACACACACACACACACACACACACACACACACACACACACACTCACACACGCACGCACGCACGCACGCACGCACGCACGCACGCACGCACGCACCCACCCACGCACGCACGCACGCACGCACGCACGCACGCACGCACGCACACACACCGACACAGACACCGACACCGACACCGACACCGACACCGACACCGACACCGACACCGACGCCGACGCCGACGCCGACGCCGACGCCGACGCAGACGCAGAGACGCAGACGCAGACACACACCGCGGGGAATTGCAGCACTGGCGGATCTAGGGTTCGAGTTTGGGGGGCAAAAATTACGCTCAGCTTCATCTGCGAAAAGGTGTTGACGGGGGGGGGGGGGTGGGGGTAGCGTCGGATCGTCAGCACGAAGAGTCGTTGAGCGGGGGGGGGGGTGAGTTGGGTCGTCAGTTCGAAACCAAATACGGGGGTGGCGTCAGGTCCTCAACGCAAAACAGTCGTTAACCGGGAGGGGGTAGTTGTTTCCCTAATTGTCCACGCCCCACTGGGGTATTCAGCCGAACACGCCCCCCACCGTTATCTTTCGATCAAATAATCGCAGCGAGAGGCGCAAGGCGGCAATGGAAAGCTCTCAATGAGACGCGTCTAAAGAATACACGAAGTTTTCAAAATAAGGTCACATGTCAGGTCACAGCCAGATCAAGGGTCAAAATCGAGGTATTTGAGTTAATGGGCCATACTTTCCATCAAAAGTCTTATAGATTGCGACTATTCTCACACAAAGTGCTCCCAAAGGTATAATTAATTTCCCACATAAGCGAAAGGCAAATGGTAAACAAAGGTCAAGGTCAAGGTCAGGTCACAAAAGGTCACTATTGATTGGCAAGAGGTCTACGAAAACCATGCGACGCATGTTTTATGGGTTATTGTACACGTATAATTCAATAGTAGCAGTCATTTTCACAACCTGACCCCATACTCGCGGGTCAAGGTCAGGTCACATAAGGAAAACATTTGAAATTGATTAATGTAAATAAAAAAGGCATGTTTCTAGACCAGTTTTGTCTCAGAAATACAGTGCTGGCATTTAGTTGTCTGTATCTGGTCACTAAAATCAAAAACATGCAACTTAAAAAAATGACGTCTTGTGTTACTTATACTTAGGAAGCCATAAGTCGGTTAAGAATAAAGATATTGCTTTGAAATTTGGTTTGGATATCGTCCATACTTAGTTCTCTAATATATATATATATATATATATACATATCCAGTTTTTTCTTCAATATCGTTGAAAATGTTGATTTTGCGGATTTTTTCTCTCCGAAACATCAGATTTTTTTTGGATTTGGGAGGTAAAAATCTCAAAATTCCGAAAATCTGAGATAGCCATTTTGAAGACAGTTATTTTCTTGCTTTACATTTGAGTTGTTTGTAATTTGCTTCAACACTCGGTGTTCTACGATTTGTCAAACATTTATCATTTTTACACGAAAAATGGCATGACATGACGTCACTAAAACGTCATTATCTCCCACAGTACTCAACCAATATCATTGACATTTTGTGAGAAGACGTAGAATTGATGCAGTATAAGGTACTTTAAGTTTTACGTCGATATATTAAAACGTTTTCAAGTTATTGAGAACATTCTGGAGGGAAGCAGATTCTGCACCCCAGCGGGTCGCGGGTTATCACTTCTTACCGCCAATGCAGGAACGTGCGGGGCTTATACTTGTATTGAATGCCCCCCCCCCCCCCCCCCCCCATGTTCATGTCAGGGGGCATTTGCCCCTAATACCCCTCCCCCTTCTCGGTCCGCTCGCTACCCCCTGGATCCGCCAGTGGGTAGCGAGCGGGCCGTGTCAGCCATCCACCGCTGCACATCCGGCCTTGTTGGGTGGGTGGGGGGGGTTAAATCACGGTTTCAGGACCTTGGGGGAGGGGTATAGCCCCTTGGCATATCCATGGCTCCTCCCCCCCCCCCCCCCTGGATCCACCCCTGGATGGGAAACTAAACTTATTTTAGTGAGTGTTCGTGGATACTTATTTTCGCGAATCTTCTTCGCTATCGCCAGCAAACTAGTAGCTACCCCTTCTATGATATATTTCCAAAAACATACTTAGCATGGATTGTAGAGTTCTTCAACCATTGGAATTATACCAAGCATGCTGATATAACACTCATTTATATACATTCCAGCGGCTCAAAGAGACTAAAGTCTAAAACTGATTGTTGTTTGAACACAGCATATTGATGGATGTACCCATGACGTCACGCTATTCGCTGCCTAGTGCCTTGGCTGAATTGTATCTAAGGCCTTGAAATGAATGGTGAATGAATAGATCAACTTGACATTAAATCATAGCAGTAGTCAATCTTGTGTATCAACTTTTAGCTGCCATATCATAATTTTATTTTCTACAAAGTAAGTAAGTATGTACCTACTTACTTCAAATAAAGGAGTCAACGATATATGGTTAAAAATTACATGAAATTTGAGCTCAGAATAAATCAAGCTTCATATCCTTTGGAACGAATTCAGCAACAAAAATCGAGCAAGTCTGCTTTCATGGGGGGACGTCTCCCCTGATTTTTGAACTGGGGGACGTGTCCCCCCCCCCCCCCCGCCGCCGACGCCCAAGGGACTCAGACAACGGAGCGCACCGATGCTGGTATTGATAGATTACCATTTAGTGTAAACTTTTCGATAATTCGATTTTGTGTATAAACATTACTAGTATCACAAATTGGAATTCAAGCCAATGGGAGAGATTGGGTCATGACACCAATCGGTGAAACGGGGTCATTTCGGAGAGCAGAATTCGTCATGCCTATTGCATTGCAGAATGCTGTACTGAGGCCATGCGACCGAGAGAGGACACGGTGCAGGGCAGACCGTCACTTCCTCCCCACCGGTGGCATGGTATCTCGATGGCAGCACCTGACTTCCCGGTATCTGACCGGCTTCTGTGGACACAGCGAAGACTAGGGCGCTGGCTGCAGTCTAATCTGCAGCGAGAACTGACAACAATCTGTCGGGACGGACGCGAAAGGCGCCCAGATAACCCGCGCCCCGCTGGGGTATTCAGCCGAACACACCCCGCTGTCGGGGGCAAATTCTGCCCTCGTTATCTTCCGGACCAATAACCGCAACGGGACGCGCAAGGCGGCAATCGGAAGATCCAAATGAGACGCATCTAAAACATATGCGATAGAAAAGGTGACATGTCAGGTCACGATAAGGTCAAAGGTAAAAATCGAGGTATTTGACTTTATGGGCCATACTTTCCATTCAAAGCCTTATATTGTGACAGTTACCGACCACAGTGCTCTCAAAGGTATAATGCATCTCCCGCATAAGTTAAAGTGAAATGGTAAGCAAAGACCAAGGTCAAGTCACTGAAGGTCACTAGTGGCAAGTAGTCTACGAAAGTTATGCGACACATGTTGTATGGGTCATTCTCATTTTACACGTATATTTCGATATTAGAAGTAATTTTCACAACCTGACTCCATGGTCCTTAGGTGAAGTTTAGGTCAATGTTAGGCCACATAAGGTCAAAACTTCAAATTGAGTAATCTAAATAAACAGACATGTTTATAGACCAGTTTTGCCTCAGAAATACAGTAATGGCATTTAGGTTGTCTGTATCTGGTCACTAAAAGTATAAAAAAACGCAACTTAAAAAAATATGTCATGAGTTACTCATATTTAAGTAGCCATAAGTCAGTCAAAATTAACGATATTGCTTTTAAATTTGGTTTTGGTATCATCCATACTTGGTTATTCAATATATATTACAGTGATTTAATATCTTTGAAACAAAAGCATTTTGTGGAGATAAAAAATCCGAGAGAAAAAAAAATATTTTTATTTTTGAGGGTCATTAACTCAAAATTTCGAAAATCCGAGACGACCATTTTGAAGAAAATATTTACTTTCATGGGACATTTCATTTGTGACTAGCTTCAAAACTCAATTTTATACGATTTTTGAAACATCTATTCTTCCACCAAAAATGGCATGACATGACGGCACTAAAACAGCATTATCTCCCAAAGTGCCTCACCAATTACAATGCAATTTTGAGAACGGACGTAAAATTGATGCAACGTAAGGTACTAAAAGTTTTACGTCGATCTTGGTCATGATTGTCAAATATTGAGAAAATCCGGGAGTGACAGATTCTGTACCTCCCTCCTCCTCCCCTCCCCCCCCCCCCCCCCCCCCCCCAGCATCGGGGCGAGATAGCCCGGCCAACAGCCGGTATCAATGGAGGGGCCATTGAGTACGCAGTCTGCACTGCTGATTGCACCAATCAACGGCAAACATGCCTTTGGCGGCGGCGCGCCGGCGCAATCGACGCCTCAGCACTGGGCGTCGGAGGAAAACGTGCGCTCCTTCAGAGCTCGGAAATACTAGTGTCACTGTCTGGCCTGTCTGATATACAGAGTGCGCAAAACGTTCTGGCCCCTTCCACGTCTCGTGCAATTAAGTCTGCATAACTTCCAAATAAATATTCAAAATGAGGACAACGCGCGTCAGTCCCCATGACACGTATCAGCGCATTACTCAGTGTAGCCACCCTCAGCCCCAATGACTTCCACACATGGGTCCTGAAGCTGTTGCAGGTCCTTGTAACCAGGTCCTCCAACAACTCCTTCCACACCTTCATGATCTTCCGCTTCAGCGACTCCAGGTTGGGATAGGAGGTGCATTGGACCCAACTGAAAAATGCTCTACAAACCCTAGTCCAGCGGGTTGAGGTCGGGAGACTGCGGTGGCCTCTAGTCCAGCGGGTTGAGGTCGGGAGACTGCGGTGGCCTCTAGTCCAGCGGGTTGAGGTCGGGAGACTGTGGTGGCCTCTAGTCCAGCGAGTTGAGGTCGGGAGACTGCGGTGGCCTCTAGTCCAGCGGGTTGAGGTCGGGAGACTGCAGTGGCCTCTAGTCCAGCGGGTTGAGGTCGGGAGACTGCGGTGACCACTGGTCCTGCTGCCCAACTCAACAGGACGCAACTCAGGCATTCCAAGGGTCTACTATTCCCCTTGCCGGTCATCAGAGGGCGCATTCTTGTCTGCAAAAGGGCCCCACTTTGGCATTTAGGGGCCACGCTGACCTCCAGAGGGCCCATTCTGGGCTATGAGGGCTCACTCTGATTTGAGGGCCCACTCTGGCCTCTGGAGGGCCTACTCTGGCATCCATAGGGCCCACTCAGGCATTCAAAGAGCCCACTCTGCTCCTTGTCAGCATTCAGAAGGCCAATTTTGGCCTCCCGAGGTCCCACTCTGCATTCAGAATGCCCATTGCCCACTCTGGCTCTGACCCGCCTCCAGAGGGCCCACTATGGCACGAATAGGGCCCCTTCTGGCCTCCATCCAGAGAACCTACTCTAGTCTCCGGAGGGCCCATTTTGACCTTCGAAGGACCCACTCTGATCTCTGGAGGGAATACTGTGACTTCTAGAGGTCCCACCCAGTCTACCAAAGGGCTCATTCGGGCCTATGATTCATTCGGGCCCCAGTCGAACCTGCAGAGGACTCAATCTGGTCTGCAGAGGGCCCGAAGACGAAAAGCGTGGCCTGCTTTGAGCGGTTCTCAGGATATTTCAGACAAAAAGCATGCAAAACCCATAGACCCTCGCGATGCCCTTTGGAAGACCAAGAGGGGGATGTATCCCCAGCCCCCCCCCCCCCCCCCGCGGTTACGCCCTTGCCTAGCTGATTCAGCATTTTGTGAGGCGATTCATTTCCGAATCAGAAACAATTCATTTAGGTAAAGATAAAAGACACTACTTAACCCTCGCCCTACGGGAGCTTTTTCATCTTCGCCCTACAGGCCCCCCTGGCCTGACAGGCCCCCCTGTTAACTTCCAAACCAAGCAACTTAAAGCAATGCGGTAAGAACCAGCATGTTTCCTGTCATGAGAGCAATCTAACAGTATGCGATTTTTAGATTTCAGGTCAATGGGTGACCTTCCAGGTCAAGTGAATGACCTCAGATTTACCACGTCCAGAACAGCGATTTTGCTCTTCAGAAAACCTAAAAGTTAGAAATTGATAAATGTAAATAAAAAGGCATGTTCCTACACCAGTTTTGGCTCAGAAATACAGAAAAGGTAACTATTTGTTCGTATCTTGTAAACAAAAGTATAAAAAAGTTATTAAAAAAATGACGTCATGAATTTCTAACATTTAGGGAGCTGTTACTCAGTCAAAAATGAAGATATTGCTTTGAAATTGTGTATGGGTATTGTCCATACTGAGTTCTCTCACATATATTCCGTTTTTTTTAACATCTTTGAAAATTGTGATTTTGTGGGGCTTTTTCTAAAACAATCACTTTTTTTAATTTCAGGGGTCAAAAACCCGACATTTTGCAAATCCGAGATTGCCATTTTAAAGAAAATACCCTTTTGTATCTTTGGTGAAAACCTCAGGGGGGTTGTCAGCCCCCCCCCCCCCCGTAGGGCGAGGGTTAAGTCGGTACACTCCTTAATTTCATATTGATTTATTATTTTAATCGGTACAGGTCCGACCCGAACAGTATCCCTTGGAATGGAAGACGAGGCACCGAGACCTAAGTGATTGTAACGTTAATCGTCTATATCGTCTAATAACGTATATCGCAATTCAGCTCGCATCTCACAAACTGCGCTCGTTGACGTGAATAATCGTTACGCCAGAACGGCTAAAAGCTGGTTTTGGGACCCAGAGCCCAAAATTCACACAATTTTTTTTAAAAATCAACAGATTTCGTTTGTTTATGCGTGAGAACAAAGGTGATTTTAACACGCGCACTGGAGGGAGGGGGTACTTATGTCCCCCCCCCCCCCCCCCACATGTTTTTCGTGAATAGCACAACAACGAAGCTAAGCAAGGCGGCGGGTTTTATGCGATATTTAAGCCAACAATAGCGGATTGTTTGACGCCCAAAAACAAAAATAGAAAATCGGTCGGTAAATTTTTGAGTTATATAGATTTGAAGTCTAAGATGGCGGCCAAAATCGAGGTCGGCGAAGCGATATCTTCGGAACCAACAGTCGGATCAGGATGATTCAAACGACATTCGGTAGCCAATGTCAATGTTAATCCCAACAGACTGGTTATTGATTCGTCACTGATTGAATCGAGTGGAATCGTTCAATCAAAATTCATTGAATAACAAAATAATTGATTCACTATTCACTACCAGATCTTTTTATTCATGAATCGTGATTGAATTAAAACCCGCATCAAATCAAGGCTGATTGAATCAAAAGATTAACGATTCTTAACGATGCAAGTACCCTGGTAAATTGTGCAAATACATGCAGTCCCAGTGGCTACATTCAATTATACTTAAATACTATTGCTGTAACAATGTTGTAATGATCATATATGCATGTTTCCATTTTTATTGATTTGACATAAATTCACCTCATATATTTAAATGTTGAATCAAACGTGAATCGATTAAAATATTTGTTTTGATTCTTTGAATCGGAAGGAATCAATTCTCCAAATTGTTTCCGTGAATCAAACGGTGATTGAATCATTCAGATTCCAAAATGAATCACGATCGAATCGATCCAAAACAAGTTGAATCAATAACCAGTCTGATCCCGAAACACAACTTTGGACACTCTACACTGAGAGCAAAGACACCATGGGTCTTACCAGCCCCCTAGTAAAGCCCTTCTACGGTCTACCACCCAAGTACCACCCTTCGAGGCCTGGTACTAATGGTAGTATTCAGTACCAGGGTGTCACACATGGTAGAAACCCTAGTATGATCTGCCTACTAGAGTGCCTACCAGGGGTCTCGCCCTTGAACCAGGCCTTGAACTACCCCCTGCATTCGGCACACACGCGACAAGCTGCCTACTAGAGTGCTTACCAGAGGGCTCACCCTTATACCAGGCCTTTAACTACCCTCTGAATTCGGCACACGCGGCAGCCGCAAGCAGCATTTTCGCAAGCAGAAACTGCATGCGTTCAAGTGCATTCAAACTGCGTTGGCGTAAGTGCGTGTTGCGTCGGTACGTGTGTTGGAGGGGTGAAGTGTTAAGTTGCACTGCATTGTACTTAATGCTTGTTGCTCTTTGTTAGTAGCGGCAGCCATATCGATTCGCAACTGCAGAGACTGCGTGACGTAAGTGCGGAAGTGTTCCACCGTTATTGGGTGCTACGGCCTACTTGTGTTGGAGAGGTGAGTGCTCACATGTTAAGTTGTACTGTATGCTTGTTGCTCTTTCAAGGGCGGATCCAGGGATGAATGGGGCCATGCCTTCCCCCCCCCCCCCCCGCCCCCTCCCCCAAGCCTGTTTAACCCTATTTGTAACAGGCTCCTGGCTACCCCTATTTGTAACAGGGGGGGATTCCGCCCCCCCCCCCCCCCGGAGATCTCGAGATCTACCCGTCCTATTTTCAAAAATGAAACGGTGTTTGGTTACCCTCAACACGATCTACATTTCTAAATAATAAAAAATATAAATTTTGGTTAGGGGAGCAACAGTGAACAGGGGGGCAAAAACTACAAATTTTAGTGGTATTTTTGATCCAACATAGCTTTCATGTTTATAGACCGATGTTAACACAACTAATGGTAATCGATAGAGATTGAATTGGAAATTGATACATAACGGTGACGTTTTAAAATTAAAAAATCATAGGCGTGTGCAGGTCACTCAATATGGGGGTGAAGTAAATGCGTAATAAAACCATTTTTTGATGTTGTTTTTTTGATAAATGAAATGGTATGTGATTGTGACATTAGACAAAACAGTTATAAATCATATTTTTTTGCCATAGGCGGTACCAGGTTAGTGAAAAAGGAGGTAAAATTGGGAAAAAATATTAACCGCAGAGAAGTTGCTACCCAGCACTATAAATATGTTACTGATCGTAGATAGTTCCTTTTTGCATGTTATAATTCATCATAGGCGTATCCAGGATCCAAACTGGGGCGGCGCAAGACCTTTTGATAAGTATATTATCCGCTATTATGATACTAACTAGTCAACAGTGACTATTTCACTACAACTTCAATTAACATTGCTTACCCCACTGTTTACCCTACCTGGACTCGCCTATTATCTTATAATCGTTCGTAGAATAGCCTGTGGTGCGTGTTTCATCCGAAAACTGCAGTATGTTATGTCATTGTACGCCCATGCCTCTTAGTTTCCTTGCAATAATATGACCCCCTTTCTTCCATTCCTGAGCGCGCCTCTGCAAAAAAAAGACTTTATTCCCTTTTCTGGCCTCATATGTGCATATATCATTGTAAGCTAAACGTCTATTGCGCCGTTATCGCTGGCATATCGTCATCACCATGCCAGTCACCCCCTTTTCATGTGCCTGAACACGCCCCTGAAACTCTATATGTAATAAATTATGCAAATAATGGAAGCAAAAGCTATCTTTTACATCTTGATAGCTATAAATGTCCCTTACATCGCTCTATTGGCTTCCCGCCAAGCATTGAATACTTCCTGGAACCCCCCCCCCCCCCTTTTTCAAGCTCCTGAGACCGCTTCTGCCATGCAGTTTTTTTATATTTCATTAACATCAACTAATTTGCACTTGTTGCAATCACCGTAAACCGATGTAACTCCTTCATACTTGAGGCAGTTAGGAAGAAACCGTGAAGATCGCATTTCCGTATTATCGCCAAATGTCGCCTCCGAACCCACCCAAAACTGTGCCCTGGAACCGCCTCTGTTCAGGTTAAGAACTCAACATTTTGACTTCAAATGCGGTATTCAATTCTATGAAAAGTCCCAAAATTGCATGGGCCTGCTCTCAGCCGTTCTGGAGATATCTGCGAAAACATGAGGGGGCGGAATCCGCCCCCCCCCCCCTGTTACAAATAGGGTTAGGGGAGGGAGCTATGTTTTGCCCCCCCCCCCCCCCCCCCCCACATGACGTGAAGTCTAATACATGCTATATTTTCGTTTTTAGAACGGTACTGCGCATCCCAAAATTGCAGCAGTCAAAATCCAGCTAGCCACAGTCAAAAACTGTAAAATTTCGCAAATGCATATACAAATTTGGAAAATGAATTTCATTAAGTGTCTTGCAGAGGCTCTGCTTGGCGGTAATTTCTGGGGGCCCAACTCTCCACCCAGGGCCAACTCTCTTCATAAAATATTAACCTTAAAGCGGGCTACAGGTTTAGCTAGTCTGCCGAGTTCCGAAAAAGGCGACGCGAACGCAAAGACGCGGACCTCGGCAACCGGAAGCTGTTCCAGCGGTGCCCAACTTGCTGGCCCGAAGAGCTAATAGTGGGGACCAGGCCAGGACTATCTCCCCAAGCCACCTCCCCCAGGCTCCTCCAGATCCACAGGGACCATTCATGCGCGGAAATGTCGGTCTGCCTCTTGCTACTTGGAAACCATTTGCATCGATACCAGTTGTGTGTTACAGTTCGGTACATATGTATGTATACAGACTACAGTTATTATTATCATATGTACTATTGAGCGCAGACTGCCACCGGTCATCGTGTTTGCTATCCGAGGCTAATGTATATGAAAACTACATTAATTTCAATATTTGTCATTTTTCATCATACCAAGATGTACAACCACAAAAAGAGATTACCTGAGGCTTGGCTCCACTCACGGTCTGGTTCCAATATTAAAATTGCATTTTCCACTACCTAAAATTTAAATGTTCACGCCGCCTCGCGACGTCACATCAGTGGCCATCGTCATAACGAAGCCATCGTCATCGTCAGTCGTCTTCGTTTCGTCGTAACGCTGAATTGAATGAATAATATGTTTAGCTTCTTACCCTCTACAAGGCTAAGAAACTAAAAATGCCTATGTTTCTGGGTTTTATCAGGCAAATCCGATTTTTTTTAAATCGCGCCGCTTCGCGGCGATAAATAACAAATACCTTTAGCGTCTGTCCGTCTGTCCGTGTGTTGGGTCTCTCTGCCTCTGTGTCTGACGTCTGTCCGTGTGTTGGGTCTCTCTGTCTCTGTGTCTGACGTCTGCCCGTGTGTTGGGTCTCTCTGTCTCTGTGTCTGACGTCTGTCCGTGTGTTGGGTCTCTCTGTCTCTGTGTCTGACGTCTGTCCGTGTGTTGGGTCTCTCTGTCTCTGTGTCTGACGTCTGCCCGTGTGTTGGGTCTCTCTGTCTCTGTGTCTGACGTCTGTCCGTGTGTTGGGTCTCTCTGTCTCTGTGTCTGACGTATGTCCGTGTGTTGGGTCTCTCTGTCTCTGTGTCTGACGTCTGCCCGTGTGTTGGGTCTCTCTGTCTATGTGTGTCCGTCTGTCCGTGTGTTGGGTCTCGCTGTCTCCTTGTCTGACGTCTGCCCGTGTGTTGGGTCTCTCTGAGTCTGACGTCTGTCTCTGTGTGTCAATTTATAACATGCAAATCCACATATAAAAAAAAAATGCTGCAAAGGCATGGGCAATACACGCATAGCAAATGTGGGTAAATTTTTTTCGTCATTTCAGCCGACCCCCACTCAAAAATTATCGGCGACGCCCCTGGGTACAGCTGACAATTGACATAGTTTTGCTCAGTGTAAGGCGATGTCGGAACAATACAAACTGCAAGCTGACATCTTTCCTTTTTCGATATCCCAAAAGGTCGAAAACCTATTTTAAAAAAAAATCGAAATCGTGTGGTTGCAAAATAAAATGGCCCAAATTCGGGAAGAAATTCGAAATTGGGGGTAGGTAAGGTCCGCTAAAAACGGTTTGCCTCCCCCCCCCCAACGGCCGGCTGGATCCGCCCCTGTGCTCTTTGTTGGTAGTGTATTATCTGCATTATGAACAGTTTTCATGGTATCATTTCCTAGTTAGATACGTATGCAGGCAGAGGTATCACATCCGAACTTTTAATTATTCTTGAACAATGTCAACAAACTTCCCAGGAAATTTGGGGTAGAGTTTTGTTTGCTCCCATGTGATTTTGTTATGCATGTGAAACATATTTCATGTATACTTTTATAGAATGAATCTTGTTGCAATACAGCAACCCAAGGGCGGATCGAGGGTGCCAATTGGTCATGGCCCCAAAGCGTGTTGCTTGTGACGAGAGGAAGCCGCTGATACCCGATGTTAAGGTCTTGGGTCATTAGATGACCTCTGAAGTCATGTCAATGACCCAAAAGTCATAAAAATTGAAAATGCGTATAAATTGAATTTTATCGAGCTAGAATCGTGAATCGTGAATCGTGAATCGAGCTAGTATCGTAATGCTTAATAGGTGCCAAATTCGTAATCAGCGTCACAAAATGTCCTAAAAACTGCAATATTCCAAAAAGGTCATGTCAGGTCATCTGAGGTCATTGACCTCGGTTGACCTGTGGATGCGCATGACCCCAGTGGAACATATAATTATCTCAAATGGATCCCAAATTTGAAATCAGCGTCACAAATTGTCCTAGAAACCGTCAGAAGCCCAAAAAAGTCATCTGAGGTCAACGGAGTTCAATGACCTCAGTTGACCTCTGAAAAGGTCGATCGCGGTCACAATATCATTGGAAACCACAACTGTCACCTGGAAATACCTTTGCATATGCTCCTGAACAACAAACACTCGGAAACTGCACAAGTTACAAGCATCGATCTGCGGGACGCCAGTTGCGCCTGACATGACCTTGAGAAACAGGTCATAGGTCACGGTTCATGTGGGTTAGAAATTCAAATTTTTCAGATTATGTGTCAAATAGTTCAAAATTAGGGTACTCAAAGTTTCATCGCAATCGGTCAGAAACTACGCGAGTTATTCCAGAAAAATCGCGGGGGTGGCATCCACCCCCTCCCCCTACCCGGGCGAGGGTTAAATAAACTTTCCTTTGTACAAGTTGCGTAGATTTTCGTTTAAAATAGGAAATGCGTCATTTTTTAGTCGACTCCGGGCGATTGAGGGTGCTTGGCCCTTCCGGCACCCTTGGATACGCCAGTGGCCAGAAAACATTGTGTGCATATGGACCGAGAGCACCTTGGGGAGGGGGCGAACTCAACATTGGGTGGGGGCGAGGCCGAGGGCTACCCCAAAAGTATATAAATCGACACCTATGGCTGATTTGGTAGGTAAGTTTCAAGTTTCGTAATGATGGGGCATGTCATCATTTTCATAAAACGATCGATCAGGCACGCAGAAACAGAGACCTAACACAATAACACACGGGCAGACAGACACAGAGACAGAGAGACCCAACACACGGACAGATGTCAGACACAGAGACAGAGAGACCCAACACACGGACAGACGGACACACATAGACAGAGAGACCCAACACACGGACAGACGGACACAGAGACAGCGAGACCCAACACACGGACAGACGGACACACATAGACAGAGAGACCCAACACACGGACAGACGTCAGACACAGAGACAGAAAGACCCAACACACGGGCAGACGGACACAAAGAGACAGAGAGACCAACACACGGGCAGACGGACACAGAGACAGAGAGACCCAACGCACGGACAGACGGACACACATAGACAGAGAGACCCAACTCACGGGCAGACGTCAGACACAGAGACAGAGAGACCCAACACACGGGCAGACGGACACAGAGACAGCGAAACCCAACGCACGGACAGACGTCAGACACAGAGGCAGAGAGACCCAACACACGGACAGACGCACACACATAGACAGAGAGACCCAACACACGGACAGACAGACACAGAGACAGAGAGACCAACACACGGGCAGACGGACACGGAGACAGAGAGACCCAACACACGGACAGACAGACACAGAGACAGAGAGACCAACACACGGGCAGACGGACACAGAGACAGAGATCCCCAACACACGGACAGACGGACACACATAGACAGAGAGACCAACACACGGGCAGACGGACACAGAGACAGAGATCCCCAACTCACGGACAGACGGACACACATAGACAGAGAGACCCAACACACGGACAGACGTCAGACACAGAGACAGAGAGACCGAACACACGGGCAGACGGACACAGAGACAGCGAGACCCAGCGCACGGACAGACGTCAGACACAGAGACAGAGAGACCCAACACACGGACAGACAGGCACAGAGACAGAGAGACCCAACACACGGACAGACGTCAGACACAGAGGCAGAGAGACCCAACACACGGACAGACGGACACACATAGACAGAGAGACCCAACACACGGGCAGACGTCAGACACAGCGACAGAGAGACCCAACACACGGACAGACGGACACAGAGACAGCGAGACCCAACACACGGACAGACGGACACACATAGACAGAGAGACCCAACACACGGGCAGACGTCAGACACAGAGACAGAGAGGTCCAACACACGGCAGACGGACACACAGAGACAGAGAGACCCAACACACGGACAGACGTCAGACACAGAGACAGAGAGACCCAACACACGGACAGACGGACACAGAGACAGAGAGACCCAACACACGACAGACAGACACAGAGACAGAGAGACTCAACACACGGGCAGACGGACACAGAAACAGAGAGACCCAACACACGGACAGACGGACACAGAGACAGAGAGACTCAACACACGGACAGACGGACACACATAGACAGAGAGACCCAACACACGGGCAGACGTCAGACACAGAGACAGAGAGACCCAACACACGGACAGACGTCAGACACGGAGACAGAGAGACCCAACACACGGACAGACGGACACAGAGACAGAGAGACCCAACACACGACAGACTGACACAGAGACAGAGAGACCAACACACGGCAGACGGACACACAGAGACAGAGAGACCCAACACACGGGCAGACGTCAGACACAGAGACAGAGAGACCCAACACACGGACAGACGTCAGACACAGAGACAGAGAGATCCAACACACGGCAGACGGACACACATGGACAGAGAGACCCAACACACGGGCAGACGTCAGACACAGAGGCAGAGAGACCCAACACACGGACAGACGTCAGACACAGAGACAGGGAGATCCAACACACGGCAGACAGACACAGAGACAGAGAGACCCAACACACGGGCAGATGGACACACAGAGACATAGAGACCCAACACACGGGCAGACGTCAGACACAGTGACAGAGACCCAACACACGGACAGACGTCAGACACAGAGACAGAGAGATCCAACACACGGCAGACGGACACACAGAGACAGGGAGATCCAACACACGGCAGACAGACATAGAGACAGAGAGACCCAACACACGGGCAGACGGACACACAGAGACAGAGAGACCCAACACACGGACAGACGTCAGACACAGAGACAGAGAGACCCAACAACTGACAGACAGACACAGAGACAGAGAGACCCAACACACGGGCAGACGGACACAGCAACAGAGAGACCCAACACACGGATAGACGGACACACAGAGACAGAGAGACCCAACACACTGACAGACAGACACAGAGACAGAGAGACCCAACACACGGGCAGATGGACACAGAAACAGAGAGACCCAACACACGGAAAGACGGACACACAGTAACAGAGAGACCCAACACACGGGCAGACAGACACAGAGACAGAGAGACCCAACACACGGGTAGACGGACACACAGAGACAGAGAGACCCAACACACGGACAGACGGACACACAGAAACAGAGAGATCAAACACACGACAGACAGACACACAGAGACAGAGAGACCCAACACACTGACAGACAGACACATAAAACAGAGAGACCCAACACAGGAACAGACGGACACCCAGAGACAGAGAGATCCAACACACGACAGACGGACACACAGAGACAGAGAGACCCAACACACGGGCAGACGTCAGACACAGAGACAGAGAAACCCAACACACGGGCAGACGGACACACAGAGACAGAGAGACCCAACACACGGACAGACGGACACACAGAGATAGGGAGACCCAACACACGGACAGACGTCAGACACAGAGACAGAGAGACCTAACACACGGACAGACGGACACACATAGACAGAGAGACCCAACACACGGACAGACGGACACACAGAGACAGAGATCCAACACACGACAGACGGACACACAGAGACAGAGAGATCCAACACACGACAGACGTCAGACACAGAGACAGAGAGACCCAACACACGGACAGACGTCAGACACAGAGACAGAGAGACCCAACACACGGGCAGACGTCAGACACAGAGATAGAGAGACCCAACACACGACAGACGTCAGACACAGAAATAGAGAGATCCAACACACGACACACAGACACACAGAGACAGAGAGATCCAACACACGGCAGACGTACACACAGAGATAGAGAGACCCAACACACGGACAGATGTCAGACACAGAGACAGAGAGACCCAACACACGGACAGACGGACACACATAGACAGAGAGACCCAACACACGGGCAGACGTCAGACACAGAGACAGAGAGATCCAACACACGGCAGACGTACACACAGAGATAGAGAGACTCAACACACGACACACAGACACACAGAGATAGAGAGATCCAACACACGGACAGACAGACACATAAAACAGAGAGATCCAACACACGACAGACAGACAGAGACGCACAGTTACGGAGAGATTCATGTCGGTGTTCTCACAGGTCGGTGCATAGGCGTCGTCGCTACGAGAGTGCAAGCGGGGTAACCGGCCCCATTAACCGTTAATTGAGAACCGCCTGGGTTTGATTTGATATTTTAGGGTGGGAGAAGAGTTGCTGGGGCATGGTAACTAGCCGAAGGCAGCGAATTATGGATACATGGTAGGTAATCTAGGTATGGTTAATTTTCATCAGGCTAATTTGCCACATAGCCTGAAAATCTTGACTGCGTCCACACGGAATGTGGCCTGTTGGTTCAACAGTTGAGCAGCTACAGCTGTCTCCTATCGGGCGGCGACTCTGGAGACTGCAAATTTGAAAATCAGGGCGTGACCGAGTGATTGTGCAGTGGTGAGTGGCCGGTGGCGTCACCTAGGCGAGGAGACGGCGCTGCGCTGACCGGGCCGCCACTCTGCCGCCGTCGCCGCTGTGCGCGCTGTGGTCCGCACGCGCCGCCATGTGCCGCCGTCCGCTGCTGCCGCTGCTGGCTCTGTCCGCCCTGCTGGCCCTGCTGCCCGCCTGTCACGCCCTCAGCTGCTACTATTGCCTTAGCACAACGCTCCAATCCGGTACAGTCGGCTACAATACAACCAGCGTGTCTTTGATCCGTGCATTGGATGCATCAGAATCAGCTGTGACATATCGGCCCTGCGATTCATTTAACACCACACCGAGCAGTTACAAAATCAACTGCCAGGCGGGTTATGACAAGAGCTGCGCCACGTATGTTACGACAAACGGATTGATTTACATGCGAGATTGTTTTGGCGAAGCAATGCACATAGACGGCTGCAAGAAGTATGACGACGGTCAGACGTCATGTTTCTGTACCTCGGACTACTGCAACTCTGCCGGGGTGACGGCGCCGGCGCTGCTGCTGCTGCTGCTGCTGCCGACTGCCTTGATGGCGGCCCTCTACAGCAGGCAGTGAGACACTGCTGATGCTGTGTTGCTGCCGGCCGCCCTGATGGCCAGTGGCGTCGTCGCGGTTTCAAAACTTGTACGGACACACCATGGCATCGAACCTGAGCGGGGGAGGGGGTGGAAGGTGGGTAGGACGTGATCTTTTGCAGGGGTGTCAATACGGTGCTTAACCCTCGTCAGTGCAGGGGATGCCACCCTCGTTTTTTTCGGGAATAACTCGCGTAGTTATCAGCCGATTGCGATGAAACTTTCAGTACCTACCATACTTGTGATCAATCTGACACATACTTGGAAAATTTGAAACTTATAATCCCCATGACCAGTGACCTATGCTTGTTTCTCAAGGTCATCAAGGCGCAACTGGCGTCCCGTAGTATCGATGCTTGTAACTGGTGCAGTTTCCGAGTGTTTGTTGTTCAGGAGCATATGCACAAGTGTAAACAGCTGACATTTATGGTTTCCACTGAGATTGTGACCTCCGATGACCCGAGTTGACTTTTTTGGCCTCAGTTTTTCAGTTTCTAGGACATTTTGTGACGCTGATTTCAAATTTGGCATCCCTTTTACAGTATGCTATGTTCCACTGGGGTCATGCACTTTCACAGGTCAACCGAGGTCACTGACCTCCGATGACCTGAGGTGACCTTTTTGGACTCTGGTAGTTTCTAGGACATTTTGTGACGCTGACTTCAAATTTGGCACCAATTTTGCATAATTATATGCTCATTCACGATTCTAGCTCGATTATAATTCAATCTCTACACATTAACGAATTGGATGACATCCGGGTCATTTACATGACTTCAGAGGTCACATAATGACCCAGTCCCTCAAAATCATCAGGTATTAACGGCTTCCTCTCATCACAAGCAACACGCTCGGTTTGAATCGAGGCTCTAGTTCAATTAGGGGTGAAACGCCAGGGGGTCGTAACTCCCCCCCCCCCCCCCCCCTGCACGGTCACGTATAGGGGTATCGAACCCTGCACTGGCGAGGGTTAAAGGAAACCAGTCACTTTCATAATGGGATTGTTAGCGTTGAAATAGCGGCGTTGAGGGACATGTCGAGAAATCGCTTACTGCATACTCTGGCTGTAAGGACTCTTCTGCTGATAATATATTAGATGTTTTGTCCTGTCATTCAGCGTTGTGTCAAAAACGTAGCGTTGTGTCGAGAAGCTTCATACGTAAGCATGTGATAAAAGCAGCGTTACTCGACCAGCGAGCAAACCCTTCGCCACTGACAATAGTATCCTAGTTGTGTAAGCAATGATGGGACAATCCTTGGCATTTGTACTTGCAAATTTAATAAATAATTATTTTAACCAAGTTCCTAGCTTGTTACAGCTCACTTCTATTCTGCTTTCCAAGCACACAATGTAGTGAGTGAACTAAGCACCTCCTGCGACCGAAGTTCTAACTGGAACTCTCACCCTGTTCCGAGGGATATGGGGGCCGGGACGAATTTTTCCGAGGCCCGCCGAGGGATTTGAACCCCGGTCCCCGGCACAGAAAGCAAACGTCTTACCACTGTGCCAGATTGCTCCCATATAGCAATCCATATAAAAATCGACACATAGTTCAAGGCAAGGCCTTTTGCTATGACTCGGTGTGTTGTCCAGATAACCCCCGACACATAGTTCAAGGCAAGGCCTTTTGCTATGACTCGGTGTGTTGTCCAGATAACCCCCGACACATAGTTCAAGGCAAGGCCTTTTGCTATGACTCGGTGTGTTGTCCAGATAACCCCCGACACATAGTTCAAGGCAAGGCCCTTTGCTATGACTCGGTATGTTGTCCAGATAACCCCGACACATAGTTCTATCGAAATATGAGATGTAGAGTTCTTCACCTTGGAAAATTTTACCCAACACGATTTGATTATTTTTTTGTAATACAATGTATTTTTATATTGTCAAAAATGGCCTTCTGTCGCGCCGATTCAGGACAGAAGGCCGTACAATTGTATTGTTTATCAAAACTATATGCATACTCTCTGAGTCAGAGTCCTGACGTCACGCGAATGTAAAAAATGGTTCAGCCAACCAGATTCGAAAGTAGTCGCGTAAAGATAGACTCGCATTGGAGATGTGCCAACCGGCGGCCGGCGATTCGCTTACTAGCACCAGCTGCAAGCTGGTTGGCTGATGGTATAGCCTCTGCCCGGGCTAGAACCAATACAACATTCTTTCGCCAGCACCGCATTTCTTCGCCAAAAATTCAAATATATTCGGCTGGAGAGTTTTTTTCCGTCAAGAAAACTTGCAGATAGGTGTTTCCCAACACGGGCTACAAAACTGCTATCTCAGTTCAAAACTAATGTTGAAGGTGAACTATTTCCTTTAAGTGCAATATTAAAATTACTATCTGATATTTTCATTAAACCATGTGATCGTTTGTCGTTGATCAATGACTGCCTTGGATTCCCAGTTTAACTGTGTTGGTTCCCTGGGTATCAACAAAAAGAAGGAACCCGCCCTTTTGGTTTCATAGAACGCAAGCGCTCTGCTGTGTTGTACTTCTCTGCGCTAGTGCCACCTGTCTCGACCCAACTGCACCTAGCGACATCTATAGTCAGGCCGTCAGTGGCACCTCGCCTCGTTCATCAGCACTGTCGCAAAGCGGAGCCGCCCCTCCCTCATGACTATCAGGTTCATAGGACACTCCAGGGCACAAACTTTCGGCATATATTCCTTCTCATTTCATCTATCTAGATCTAGAACCCATTCAAATAAATGTTATGCACACAATAATATCAACATGCACCGGTTCCATTTGGGAACTCTTTACCCTGTATTACTGCTTGTGTGCAATTAATAAAGGGCTTTTGCGACTCGTTTCAATTTTTAAAAACGCCCCTTCCCCCACTTCCACCCACTCCCGTCCTATTTCCAAATGAGACAGTGACGGCGCCTCATTTGGAATCCTATTCCCAAATGCGATTTCCGTTCCATGCAGCGCTCTACTGTTCCGTCAGTCACTGTCCAATAATGTCCATCCCGTTCCGGCCGATGGTCTTGGAAAGGTTTAAAGCCCTTTAAGAATTACCTCCCTACTTAACGTAGGGAGGTAATTCTTTCCCCACAACCCATTTTTAGATCTGCTCTACAAATCTGCTATCTCAGTCCAAAACCCCATGTTAAAGGTGAACTATTCCCTGGAATAGTTCACCTTTAACATGGGGTTTTGGACTGAGATAGCAGATTTGTAGAGCAGATCTAAAAATAGGTTGTGGTGAAAGAATTACCTCCCTATACGTTAAGTAATTTCGACACAGGACTAGTGGGCCCGGTTTCATGTCCGCTGTTCCGGGCAACGGTCGGGACATGAACGCTCGCCACCAGAGGCAGGTACACTCTCTGGCACGTAGTCTCTGATCACGACGCCTCTTTACTATCCGCTCAGCCGCCCGGGCGGCGCGGCGGCCTCTTGTCAGTGACTGTACGTGGCGTCAGGCGGAGCGGGGCGGAGCCAGAACGCGCCAGCTGCTATCGTTCGATTTCTCGTGAAATAGAAAGAGAAACTTACTTCTTTCTCCACATATATCCATCAGTTGTCCAAACCAAAGTCATATTCGTCGTTTTGAGCTCAAGATGCACTGTATGGTTGAATTTCAATACAACTTTCAAGGTGACCTATTCCCTTTAAAGGGAAATAATGACATTTCCCCACAAAAATGGAGTTAGCACTTGAAATCGACAGACGAGGCCAAAATATGATGTAAATTCATCGTACTTTGCAGATAAAAATTCCTTCCGAGAGATATTTCACGTTAATCTTGATAAGCGTTCCACACTTTTAACGACCGGTTCTTGCCAAGTACTTTTCGGTTTTCATCAAACTCCGGGCTTTTCCCGTATTGCTTTTTTACGCAATGATGTGGAAAATATATTTTGCGTTCTGCTTGTTGTGATTATATACCCGCCGCCCATCCTTTACAATTAGCAACCATTTTTTAAACAAATCTGCCAACTAAATCGGAAGCTTATGGATCCACGTCGACGGCGACCTATTTAGTGTCGACGATTTGTTTCGAAGTGCCCATTCAACAACGTTGAACGGATTTATACAAAAGCGCCAGATGTGTCGCTTCAAGGGCGGATTCAGGATATTTTAGGAGGGGTGGCCGCAGGCCAATTTAGGGGCGCCTTCCAAAAATATAGGGGCGCCTTCCAAAGAAAGGGCGCCGTCACTGACCGAAAGGGCGCCGTCACTGACCGAAAGGGCGCCGGCACTGGCTGGAAGGGGCCGTCAATGGCCCAAAGGGCGCCGTCACTGCCCGGAAGGGCGCCGTCAATGGCCGAAAGGGCGCCGCCAATGGCCGGAAGGGCGCCGTCACTAGCCGTAAGGGCGCCGTCACTGGTCGGAGGGGCGCCTCGGGTCAAAAGGACCAGGTCATGACCTGTATGACCTGATACTCGGTAAGTTACTTTCAAATGGGGCGTCCAAGCGGTCCATAGGGACGCTGCGTGCTCACGGGCCGTCCATCGCCGGGCGCCGCCAGGCGCCCGGCGACAGACAGCTCGTGGGGCGCCCTTCTGGCGGTGGGGGGAGGGGGGGGGGCGACCGCTGTGGCCACCCCCTGGATCCACCCATGTGTCGCTTTCCAATAGTGGAGGGGAAATATCGATCATTAATTTTCCCAAACTTCCAACTTTGAATTAGGGGAGAATTTGATTGAATTCTTAAATTTAGATCACATCATTTTAATACCATAACGGTATCCAATGCAATTGTTGCAAACAAAATCAAAAGGTCATGATTTCCCTAGTTTTAATAACGGATATTGACCGATTCCGGCCGCCATTGCTGATGAATTAGTTCATCGTTTGCTAAAGCTCAACCTTGACCCGTGTTGTTTAGTTCAGACTTGTGAAGCTCTGAACAACGAAGCATATGTCGCCTCTCATCACTTTTGTCGTGTTCATTTCTCTCTACACTCATGAGTAGACTCTAGTCGCTCGTCTCCTACTTATTTCCCGCTGTTCGCCTCCCGTCTCTCTCACCCCCCACGTTTTTCGTCGCTATTTTTCGTCTGCGTCATTCCTACTTCTCCCAAGCCTTTAATCCATGCTTTAACGCCGAGCTTCCACATTTCCAACGGACGCTCGCCGTCTCACTAACTCAATTAATAAGGAAACGTGTCTGCCGGAAGGCATCTGATGCACTCCGTCCTATTATATAACCCATCAGTGATCAGACTACCGTTACTGTCTCACGGTGACGTGCAGATCGTGGCCCTCAGCAGATCACGGTGACCCTCAGGCCTCAGCAGTCGTGCAATGGTCTGTGTGGGACCCAGCATCGCTCAGATCTCCCAGGCTGGCAGCTCGGCTGAGTATAATTAACCCCAGCTGCAGCGCGGCGAGGTCCGCAGCCCAGAATTGAGACTCGATAGATGGTCTCCCGGACGTTGTTCGTTGGCAGGTGACCAGCTGACGGCCACTCGTGGCCGGGGGGGGGAGGCGGCTGGCTGGGGTGACTAGACTGGAACGGAGACCGTGGTGGTCACTGCAGAGTAGTGCAGAGACAGTGGTGGTCACTGCAGGGGTAGGGGGGTTGGGGGGTTGGCTGGCTGGGGTGACTAGACTGGAACGGAGACCGTGGTGGTCACTGCAGAGTAGTGCAGAGACAGTGGTGGTCACTGCAGGGGTAGGGGGGTTGGGGGGGAGGCGGCTGGCTGGGGTGACTAGACTGGAACGGAGACCGTGGTGGTCACTGCAGAGTAGTGCAGAGACAGTGGTGGTCACTGCAGGGGTAGGGGGGGTGGGGGGGGGGCGGCTGGCTGGGGTGACTAGACTGGAACGGAGACCGTGGTGGTCACTGCAGAGTAGTGCAGAGACAGTGGTGGTCACTGCAGGGGTAGGGGGGGTGGGGGGGGGGGGGCGGCTGGCTGGGGTGACTAGACTGGAACGGAGACCGTGGTGGTCACTGCAGAGTAGTGCAGAGACAGTGGTGGTCACTGCAGGGGTAGGGGGGGTGGGGGGGGGGCGGCTGGCTGGGGTGACTAGACTGGAACGGAGACCGTGGTGGTCACTGCAGAGTAGTGCAGAGACAGTGGTGGTCACTGCAGGGGTAGGGGGGGGTGGGGGGGCGGCTGGCTGGGGTGACTAGACTGGAACGGAGACCGTGGTGGTCACTGCAGAGTAGTGCAGAGACAGTGGTGGTCACTGCAGGGGTAGGGGGGTTGGGGTGGGGAGGCGGCTGGCTGGGGTGACTAGACTGGAACGGAGACCGTGGTGGTCACTGCAGAGTAGTGCAGAGACAGTGGTGGTCACTGCAGGGGTAGGGGGGTTGGGGGGGGGGGCGGCTGGCTGGGGTGACTAGACTGGAACGGAGACCGTGGTGGTCACTGCAGAGTAGTGCAGAGACAGTGGTGGTCACTGCAGGGGTAGGGGGGTTGGGGGGGGGGGCGGCTGGCTGGGGTGACTAGACTGGAACGGAGACCGTGGTGGTCACTGCAGAGTAGTGCAGAGACAGTGGTGGTCACTGCAGGGGTAGGGGGGTTGGGGGGGGGGCGGCTGGCTGGGGTGACTAGACTGGAACGGAGACCGTGGTGGTCACTGCAGAGTAGTGCAGAGACAGTGGTGGTCACTGCAGGGGTAGGGGGGTTGGGGGGGGCGGCTGGCTGGGGTGACTAGACTGGAACGGAGACCGTGGTGGTCACTGCAGAGTAGTGCAGAGACAGTGGTGGTCACTGCAGGGGTAGGGGGGTTGGGGGGGGGGCGGCTGGCTGGGGTGACTAGACTGGAACGGAGACCGTGGTGGTCACTGCAGAGTAGTGCAGAGACAGTGGTGGTCACTGCAGGGGTAGGGGGGTGGGGGGGGCGGCTGGCTGGGGTGACTAGACTGGAACGGAGACCGTGGTGGTCACTGCAGAGTAGTGCAGACAGTGGTGGTCACTGCAGGGGTAGGGGGGTTGGGGGGGGAGGCGGCTGGCTGGGGTGACTAGACTGGAACGGAGACCGTGGTGGTCACTGCAGAGTAGTGCAGAGACAGTGGTGGTCACTGCAGGGGTAGGGGGGTTGGGGGTGGGGGGGCGGCTGGCTGGGGTGACTAGACTGGAACGGAGACCGTGGTGGTCACTGCAGAGTAGTGCAGAGACAGTGGTGGTCACTGCAGGGGTAGGGGGGTGGGGGGGGGGGGCGGCTGGCTGGGGTGACTAGACTGGAACGGAGACTGTGGTGGTCACTGCAGAGTAGTGCAGAGACAGTGGTGGTCACTGCAGGGGTAGGGGGGTGGGGGGGGGCGGCTGGCTGGGGTGACTAGACTGGAACGGAGACCGTGGTGGTCACTGCAGAGTAGTGCAGAGACAGTGGTGGTCACTGCAGGGGTAGGGGGGTTGGGGGGGGCGGCTGGCTGGGGTGACTAAACTGGAACGGAGACCGTGGTGGTCACTGCAGAGTAGTGCAGAGACAGTGGTGGTCACTGCAGGGGTAGGGGGGTGGGGGTGGGGGGGGGGGGCGGCTGGCTGGGGTGACTAGACTGGAACGGAGACCGTGGTGGTCACTGCAGAGTAGTGCAGAGACAGTGGTGGTCACTGCAGGGGTAGGGGGGTTGGGGGGAGGCGGCTGGCTGGGGTGACTAGACTGGAACGGAGACCGTGGTGGTCACTGCAGAGTAGTGCAGAGACAGTGGTGGTCACTGCAGGGGTAGGGGGGGTGGGGGGGGGCGGCTGGCTGGGGTGACTAGACTGGAACGGAGACCGTGGTGGTCACTGCAGAGTAGTGCAGAGACAGTGGTGGTCACTGCAGGGGTAGGGGGGTTGGGGGGGAGGCGGCTGGCTGGGGTGACTAGACTGGAACGGAGACCGTGGTGGTCACTGCAGAGTAGTGCAGAGACAGTGGTGGTCACTGCAGGGGTAGGGGGGTTGGGGGGAGGCGGCTGGCTGGGGTGACTAGACTGGAACGGAGACCGTGGTGGTCACTGCAGAGTAGTGCAGAGACCGTGGTGGTCACTGCAGGGGTAGGGGGGTTGGGGGGAGGCGGCTGGCTGGGGTGACTAGACTGGAACGGAGACCGTGGTGGTCACTGCAGAGTAGTGCAGAGACAGTGGTGGTCACTGCAGGGGTAGGGGGGTTGGGGGGAGGCGGCTGGCTGGGGTGACTAGACTGGAACGGAGACCGTGGTGGTCACTGCAGAGTAGTGCAGAGACCGTGGTGGTCACTGCAGGGGTAGGGGGGTTGGGGGGAGGCGGCTGGCTGGGGTGACTAGACTGGAACGGAGACCGTGGTGGTCACTGCAGAGTAGTGCAGAGACAGTGGTGGTCACTGCAGGGGTAGGGGGGTTGGGGGGTTGGCTGGCTGGGGTGACTAGACTGGAACGGAGACTGTGGTGGTCACTGCAGAGTAGTGCAGAGACAGTGGTGGTCACTGCAGGGGTAGGGGGGTTGGGGGGGGGGGGCGGCGGCTGGCTGGGGTGACTAGACTGGAACGGAGATCGTGGTGGTCACTGCAGAGTAGTGCAGAGACAGTGGTGGTCACTGCAGGGGTAGGGGGGTTGGGGGGGGGGGGCGGCGGCTGGCTGGGGTGACTAGACTGGAACGGAGACCGTGGTGGTCACTGCAGAGTAGTGCAGAGACAGTGGTGGTCACTGCAGGGGTAGGGGGGTTGGGGGGGGGGGGCGGCTGGCTGGGGTGACTAGACTGGAACGGAGACCGTGGTGGTCACTGCAGAGTAGTGCAGAGACCGTGGTGGTCACTGCAGAGTAGTGCAGAGACAGTGGTGGTCACTGCAGGGGTAGGGGGGTGGGGGGGGGGCGGCTGGCTGGGGTGACTAGACTGGAACGGAGACCGTGGTGGTCACTGCAGAGTAGTGCAGAGACAGTGGTGGTCACTGCAGGGGTAGGGGTGTTGGGGGGGGGGAGGCGGCTGGCTGGGGTGACTAGACTGGAACGGAGACCGTGGTGGTCACTGCAGAGTAGTGCAGAGACAGTGGTGGTCACTGCAGGGGTAGGGGGGTTGGGGGGGGCGGCTGGCTGGGGTGACTAGACTGGAACGGAGACCGTGGTGGTCACTGCAGAGTAGTGCAGAGACAGTGGTGGTCACTGCAGGGGTAGGGGGGTTGGGGGGGGGCGGCTGGCTGGGGTGACTAGACTGGAACGGAGACCGTGGTGGTCACTGCAGAGTAGTGCAGAGACAGTGGTGGTCACTGCAGGGGTAGGGGGTTGGGGGTGGGGGCGGCGGCTGGCTGGGGTGACTAGACTGGAACGGAGACCGTGGTGGTCACTGCAGAGTAGTGCAGAGACAGTGGTGGTCACTGCAGGGGTAGGGGGGTGGGGGGGGCGGCTGGCTGGGGTGACTAGACTGGAACGGAGACCGTGGTGGTCACTGCAGAGTAGTGCAGAGACAGTGGTGGTCACTGCAGGGGTAGGGGGGTTGGGGGAGGCGGCTGGCTGGGGTGACTAGACTGGAACGGAGACCGTGGTGGTCACTGCAGAGTAGTGCAGAGACAGTGGTGGTCACTGCAGGGGTAGGGGGGTTGGGGGAGGCGGCTGGCTGGGGTGACTAGACTGGAACGGAGACCGTGGTGGTCACTGCAGAGTAGTGCAGAGACAGTGGTGGTCACTGCAGGGGTAGGGGGGTTGGGGGGAGGCGGCTGGCTGGGGTGACTAGACTGGAACGGAGACTGTGGTGGTCACTGCAGAGTAGTGCAGAGACAGTGGTGGTCACTGCAGGGGTAGGGGGGTTGGGGGGGGGCGGCTGGCTGGGGTGACTAAACTGGAACGGAGACCGTGGTGGTCACTGCAGAGTAGTGCAGAGACAGTGGTGGTCACTGCAGGGGTAGGGGGGTTGGGGGGAGGCGGCTGGCTGGGGTGACTAGACTGGAACGGAGACCGTGGTGGTCACTGCAGAGTAGTGCAGAGACAGTGGTGGTCACTGCAGGGGTAGGGGGGTTGGGGGGGGGGGGGCGGCTGGCTGGGGTGACTAGACTGGAACGGAGACCGTGGTGGTCACTGCAGAGTAGTGCAGAGACCGTGGTGGTCACTGCAGAGTAGCAAATGGTGTCGGAAAGAGATGGAAGACATCGACCAAAAGTTGTCACACGATATGGGGAAACTTTCAATTTATGTTATGAAGAACAATACTCTTCAGACAGGTGCTTGTGTCTTGTGGACTTTATTATTTACTGTGCACTCGGCAGTCGCCTTCTCACGCACAAGTGACACACCGAACAGCTTGAAAACATGAAGAAGAAAACGGAGGCAATTTCGAGGAATATAAAGTCGACACCATTTTATACAGAGCCACCATGAAGCGTACTCGGTAAAGGGAATGTTTCACCTTTGTATTGGTTTTAAACTGAGATATAGCCATTATCTTTGGCCGTTATTGAAATGTCGAAAATACTAAGGTCATTTTCCCCAAACTTAGCCGTTTTAAAGCAATTTAATTTATCATTTGCAAAATCGGGTCTAGGCTAGTGCCGCCGCTGATTGGCTGACAGCCACTTTGCCGACCAATCAGCGGCGGTCTATAGCTCAATAATGACGTCATCATCCCAAATTAAAAAAACTTAATTTGTATAAAATTAAGTGACTTTTCGAGAGAGAAAATATTACCATCGTTTTCCGCAGCACTTACTTCATATTTTCGACTACAACCAGCGTATATTTGACAACTTTCAGAACGGTGGAACACTCCCTTCAAAAGGTGTATCTCTGGTCCTGAACGTCTGCTCTGGCGAGAACCCAGTGAAATGAATGCTATAGGGATTTGCGACCACTCAGGCTAACACTTGCATCGCACGGGTACCCTAGTCACCTGGAACCCTAGTCACCTGGTCACCCAACCCTAGTCACTCATCCTAGTCACCTGGAACGCGATATTAGCATGGCAGTTTCATTAGAAGACAATACCATTTAACAAAATAACCACTCACATCTGATTGATGATGATGATTTGATGTTTGGCATTTGGTGCATTCCAGGACAGATGGACCCAAAAAAAATTAAATAACACCCTATATCTCATATTTCGATAAAACTGTGTCTGGGTGGTTGTCTGGGTCGTAGATTCACACTGTGAAATTTGCTGCATCGTCCTTCAAGTAGTTTTCGAGTTACACCCTCCGGCAACTTTGCAATTAGAGCCCTTCATAAGACACATTTTCAGCCCCCATCCCATTCCAGCCCATTCAGCCAGACCCAAACCCGTTCCAATCCAAATCCAAATCCGAAATCATAATTGATGGGGCTCCCATTCTCACCCGTTTCAGCATATTTCACTTTTTTGTGGTGCTAAAAAATTATATGGTCTGTCCCAAACTGGTTCCAACCCCTTACATTTCCCAAAATGGGACATTCCCAGCCATTTCCATCCCGTTCCATGGGTTTCATGGGGATTCCCATTCCATGAAGGGCTCTATTGCAATGTCGTGCAAAACTCTAATTTTCTGCGGGCAATATCTCCCATCTCAATCACGCGACTCATACAAATATATGTATCCTCAGAATTCAGAATCATCATCAACCATAGATTAATAGGATATAAATATTTGGCAATTTCAATACTTGATATTAGGTAAAATCACGTAATTTTATAATGTGGCCATTTCAAATTCGGATTTTTCCATACCAGAATCGACTTCGATACATAAGTCTTCGATGGTAAAAAATTGGAGATAGGATTTTTCTCAAAATATTGTATTTATATTTTCGTATTTGGAAAAATCATGGTCGTCTTTGGTAATAACTTTGCACGTAATTGTGCTAGAGAGCTCAATTCAACAGCACTATGCTTATCTCGTCGACCTGATTTCAATAATATATAACATGAGCCTTGTAGTTGCTCTGTGACCTCAAGGTCACGTGACCTGAGGTCACCCGGTGCAGCCCACGTCAGATCGACCAAGACATAACACCCTACTTCTCATATTGCGATTGAACTACATGTCGGGAGTTATTTGGGCCGTACATTCACGCTGTGAAATTCTCCGCTCCGTCCGTCGAATGGTTTTCGAGTTATAGCCTCAGGCATCTTTTCGATGTCGCGCAAATCCCTAATTTTCAACTGGCGATATCTCACATATAAATAATTCGAATTATAGAAACCTATATATCGTCACAATCACCATTGACCACAAATTAATGTAATCTATTTTTTTGTTGCAAATTTGAATATTTGTGTGCAATTTTGACAATGACCTAGTCAGGTCACGTGATTTCGTAATGTTCTCAGTTAAAATTCGTGATTCTTTAGGTGGAATAGGAGGATATAGGTGGAATAGGACCCTTCAAATCACGTGACACCTATGACATTCAGTGATCAAGGTCACGTGATGACATAATTCAATATTTCGCCGATAGAGGCGTCTGTGGATCCTCAAGAAATCAAATTTTTGCATCCTTATTTGCAGACCGAGAATGCTATAAAAGTAGCTAAATGTGTCTTCTAAAGATAAAAATGTGAAACTTTGTCAAATAAAACGAAAAATTCCAACAAATTATCTATTGTATAATCAAACAGGTAATTTCGGAAATCAACCTCAGGTCACGTGACATTGAGGTCATGGAGTGACCTGCAGGGTTCATGTTATGTATCATTGATTGCAGCTCGACGAGGCAAATATATTGCTGTTGAGTTAAGCCAGAGGCGGTCGCAAGGGGGAGGGGGCATCCAGGCCATACCCCCCCCCCCCCCCCCCCCCCGCCGGGCCACTCTGGCCTTCGGAGTGGCCCGGCCACTTCTGCCTCCAGAGCGCCAACTCCGACCTCCAGAGGACCCACTCTGAGTGGGTCCTCTGGAGGTCGGAGTTAGCGCTCTGGAGGCAGAAGTGGGCCCTCTGGATGCCAGAGTGGGCCCTTTGGAGGACGGATTGGGCCCTGTGGAAGTCAGGGGCTCTCTGGAGGTCAGAATTGGCCATCTGGAGGCTGAAGTGGGCCCCCTGGAGGTGGAGGCAGCAGTGGGCCCTCTGGAGGTTAGAGTAGGCCCTCTGGAGGCCACATGGGGCCATCTGAAAGCTGGAGGGCCCTCTGGAGGTCACCGTCAGCATGGAACCTCTGAAAGCGAAAGTGCCCGTCGTGAAGCCAGAGGGGCCCTCTGGAGGTCAGAGTTGGCCTTATGAAGGCAGGAGTGAACCCTCTGGAGGTGGAAGCTGGAGAGCGCCCTCTGAAGGCCAGAGTGGGCCGTCTGAAGGTCAGAGGCCCACTCTGGGCCCCCAGGAGGGCCCCCAGGAGGCCAGAGGAGGTCCACTAGTATCCAGAGGGGCCCTCTGGAAACCAGGGAGCCCACTGAAGCCAGAGTGGGCCCTCCGGAGGTCCGAGTGGGCCCTCTGGAGGTCACATCGGGCCATATGGAGGCCAGATGGGTCCTATGGATGTCAGAGTGGACCCTCTAGAGGCAGGAGTGGGCCTCCTGAGGTCAGTGTGGGCTTCCTGGAGACCATATGGGGCCCTCTGGAAGCAAGAAGTGGAACTGTAGAGGTCAGAGTGGGTGGAAGGTCAGAGTGGGCCCTCTGGAGGTCAGAGTGGGCCCTCTGGAGGTCAGAGTGGGCCCTCTGCAGGTCAGAGCGGGACATATGGAGGTCAGATGGGCCCAATGTAGTTCAGAGTAGGCTCTCTGAAAAATATCCTCTCAAAACAGCAAAAGGCCCTGTCGCCACTTGACGGCCCTTGCAGGCCGACCAAGTGCACTTTTAAGCCTAGAAAGGGACTCACAGACCGTCGTAAAGCTCTTAGACACCTGATAACGACCCATTAGGCATAGCAACACCCTCTCAGGCTGGGCAAGGACCCTTTCAGGTCAACCAATGGTTCTTTTAAAGACGTTGAGGGCCCAATTGAAGTCACTTCGGTCATGTTTTGGCTCAGGTCAATATTCAGGTCACCGGAGGTCATCAAAGGTGAAATTTTCAAACTTTAGGACTTAGCTCAAGAAATTCCAAATATCTTGGGCACTATGATAGCTAAGAAGAAACGAAAACAAAATCAAATTTTAGCTCATGTTAACAGTTTAGGCTTCAGAGGTCAGTCACCGAATGTCATGCTGGCATTTTCTTCCAAGAAGTTGTTTCGTGCACATCGTTTTACCTAATGAAGATAGGGCAATAATTGCAACGCCATCGTGTTTGTCTCGCCGAGGCACTTCGAACCGTATTCACCATGACCGGATTGGGTCAAGTTCAAAATTTGACCTTAGGCAAGGTCATTTGTGAACCCAATAGGTAATGTTGCATATGGGGAGACGCATATAAGCAAGACAAACACAGTAATGCGAGTTGCACGTCTCTATATTCATTATATAAATAGTAATTGGCAAACAAGTGCTAGTGACCTCAGATGTCCTCAGCTGACCTTGCATAGGTCACTGAGCAACAGTTGCACCTGGGTCAAAAGTGAGCTCAAATAACATGATTCTGCAAGAATTGACCTGTATTGCATAATGCATATCCTCTGAATATGAAGATTTGTTGTATATTTTCCCATTGACCTTTAAAGTCCACGTCAAACATGGCACCGCTCAGGCTTCGGAGAACATATACCACCTGAGACTTAACCGGTCCACAGACTGTAGACTTAAACGTCTCCTCTGCCATGCCTAGCAACAAGCCTGCTGATAATCCGCTGAAGCTTTACATAGGCAGACCGTATATCGATGAGACCTTCCCTTACCGGCCACGACGCTTTCCAGCAACTGGGCTCGCTGGGTGCCCTGGACGTGATGCAACATGGACACACTGATGCAGCGTCAGTCGTCAGCGAGACTCGACCACGGCAGGAGTGCGCGCCGTGTCGGTTGGAATGTGTCTAGAACTAGTGGTGGGAAATCTCTAAATGACTTCTGAGTAAGTTTCGATAGTTTCGATTCGAACGATAACAGTGTAAGTTGTGCCCTGTGCCGAACCAGAGCCAAGTTAGAGTCACAGGTATGTTTCTTGTGACTCCCACGTCGAAAACATGCGTCTCAAGCATAGTGCAACAGAAGACAACATAGCCACGCAAGTACACCGACCTAACAGTGGCGTTAGTCGCTGTTAGTCGCTGTTAGTCGCTGTTAGTCGCTGTTAATCGCTGTTAGTCGCTGTTAGTCGATATTAGTCGCTGTTAATCGATGTTAGTCGCTGTTAGTCGCTGTTAGTCGTTGTTAATCGCTGTTAGTCGCTGTTAGTCGCTGTTAGTCGCTGTTAGTCGCTGTTAGTCGCTGTTAGTCGCTGTTAGTCGCTGTTAGTCGCTGTTGGTCGCTGTTAGTCGCTGTTAGTCGCTGTTAGCCGCTGTTAGTCACTGTTAATCGCTGTTAGTCGCTGTTAGTCGCTGTTAGTCGCTGTTAGTCGCTGTTAGTTATCTTGGATCATATTCTTTCAGTCGCACGGTACAAGGTTAAATCGTCAGAGCGTATACTGAAAATAATAGAAATGGCTGAACAGCTTTTGTCGACGAGGTCCTACACGATGCAGTTCGATGCCTTCGCCTGCGTCCTGCGTGTAACACATGCCTAACGGTGGCTCATTAGATGACTGCGGTACCTTCCCCATGTTCAGTCTAACTATAGTGCCGAGGTCATGTAGGACAGTGCACAGACCACGGTGCGACACCTGCGCGGCATCATTGAGGAGAACATCACGTCTATGACACGCCGACACGTCTCTGACACAGACCACGGTGCGACACCTGCGCGGCATCATTGAGGAGAACATCACGTCTATGACACGCCGACACGTCTCTGACACAGACCACGGTGCGACACCTGCGCGGCATCATTGAGGAGAACATCACGTCTATGACACGCCGACACGTCTCTGACACAGACCACGGTGCGACACCTGCGCGGCATCATTGAGGAGAACATCACGTCTATGACACGCCGACACGTCTCTGACACAGACCACGGTGCGACACCTGCGCGGCATCATTGAGGAAAACATCACGTCTATGACACGCCGACACGTCTCTGACACAGACCACGGTGCGACACCTGCGCGGCATCATTGAGGAGAACATCACGTCTATGACACGCCGACACGTCTCTGACACAGACCACGGTGCGACACCTGCGCGGCATCATTGAGGAGAACATCACGTCTATGACACGCCGACACGTCTCTGACACAGACCACGGTGCGACACCTGCGCGGCATCATTGAGGAAAACATCACGTCTATGACACGCCGACACGTCTCTGACACAGACCACGGTGCGACACCTGCGCGGCATCATTGAGGAGAACATCACGTCTATGACACGCCGACACGTCTCTGACACAGACCACGGTGCGACACCTGCGCGGCATCATTGAGGAGAACATCACGTCTATGACACGCCGACACGTCTCTGACACAGACCACGGTGCGACACCTGCGCGGCATCATTGAGGAGAACATCACGTCTATGACACGCCGACACGTCTCTGACACAGACCACGGTGCGACACCTGCGCGGCATCATTGAGGAGAACATCACGTCTATGACACGCCGACACGTCTCTGACACAGACCATGGTGCGACACCTGCGCGGCATCATTGAGGAGAACATCACGTCTATGACACGCCGACACGTCTCTGACACAGACCACGGTGCGACACCTGCGCGGCATCATTGAGGAGAACATCACGTCTATGACACGCCGACACGTCTCTGACACAGACCACGGTGCGACACCTGCGCGGCATCATTGAGGAAAACATCACGTCTATGACACGCCGACACGTCTCTGACACAGACCACGGTGCGACACCTGCGCGGCATCATTGAGGAAAACATCACGTCTATGACACGCCGACACGTCTCTGACACAGACCACGGTGCGACACCTGCGCGGCATCATTGAGGAGAACATCACGTCTATGACACGCCGACACGTCTCTGACACAGACCACGGTGCGACACCTGCGCGGCATCATTGAGGAAAGCATCACGAGTCAGAAAACAACGGTCATGACGGTCAACGCAAACAACGGTCAACGGTCGTCGCCCGTCATGTTCACATATGGCTGTCAAGCTTTCATCTAGTTTACTTAGTTATTTAATTGAATGGCTTGTATTCGCGACGCTGTGAGTTTTGATGGTGATAAAGGAGCCAGGCTAGAGAATTGGTCCTGTTTTTCCCGGCCAGATGGCAACAGCGGACCGCCTATTGACGGATAAAGGAGCCAGGCTAGAGAGTTGGTCCTGTTCTTCCGGCCAGATGGCAACAGCGGACCGCCTATTGACGGATAAAGGAGCCAGGCTAGAGAGTTGGTCCTGTTTTTCCGGCCAGATGGCAACAGCGGACCGCCTATTGACGGATAAAGGAGCCAGGCTAGAGAGTTGGTCCTGTTTTTCCCGGCCAGATGGCAACAGCAGACCGCCTATTGACGGATAAAGGAGCCAGGCTAGAGAGTTGGTCCTGTTTTCCCGGCCAGATGGCAACAGCGGACCGCCTATTGACGGATAAAGGAGCCAGGCTAGAGAGTTGGTCCTGGTTTTCCCGGCCAGATGGCAACAGCCTATTGACGGATAAAGGAGCCAGGCTAGAGAGTTGGTCCTGTTTTTCCCGGCCAGATGGCAACAGCCTATTGACGGATAAAGGAGCCAGGCTAGAGAGTTGGTCCTGTTTTTCCCGGCCAGATGGCAACAGCAGACCGCCTATTGACGAGAACCGAACACAACAAACTTCTTCTTTTTAATCATGGAGAACGTTATTTTGTTAAATGAAATTTCACACATTTCAATAATATCGGAAAGAATATGTAGAGGAGACTGGTGCAAGATGCCCACCCCTAAGCTGAAAGCTGCATAACCCCAGTGGCGGATCCAGGGGGGGTCACGGGGGTCATGACTCCCCCCATTGGGACCCAGGGGCAACACCGGCATATCAGGGGCACCAGCGCAATGACAGTTTTTTTTTGTTTAACAACAACTTTTATTTTCGTGATGGCGATAGTAAACAGAATATGAAAAAATGGGCTCTCTTGGTATATAAATGATGTACCTACCAGGGGCACCAGGGGCACCATCGCGCCGGTGTACCAGGGGCACCACCGTGCCGGTAGGCGGCACTGTGGGGCAAGGGGAGGCACTGGGACACCGTTCCTCATTGAATCCAGGAAGGGAAACAATGGCTGGTGCCCCCATGAAATCACAAGCATTGGTAGCTGGAAAACTTTTGCCCGGGAAATGATGCTAAATTAGAATTGCTAAATTATGCAAACAAAAATTCCCCTGCATGCCTCCCGTCCCTTGAGCTATGAAGGGGCACCAACGTGCCTTTATACCAAAGGCAACAACGCATCGGACTCAAGGGGCCCTCAGGGCCCCTCGGGAGTCGGAATCCGCTTTCATAGGCGCTGGAACAGGGGGGGGGCACTGGCTCCCCTTTAATCCAGGAAGAGGGGAGGGGCACCAATGCCCTGGTGCACCCATCAAATTGCTGAAAACCCACATATTTTATGCGAAACGGTACAAAATTTAGAGAAAAAACGCGGCGCTTCGCGGCGCATATTACTTACGTGCGTCCTGATAAATCCTCGATGTCACGATGTTTGTTGACTAATTTTTTTTTGCGAACGAACCCAATAGTGCCCGCCGTTTAGGCTGTTTATAATGTAGTTCATTGCTGGAAATCCATGAAACGTATGTTAAACTGGTAACTGCAACCGAGCTGTTAGCATTTTGTGATAAAAAAGTAGACAAATATCACATTTTTGTGCCACCGCGGCGAAATTCCTTCTATCTTTGCGGTGGAAGAATCTCATTGAGTGGCTGCACTGGTGCCCTTGGGCTGATGCATATAGAACCTTTCTAATTTTTGAGGGCCTAGTTATCCGACCCAAAAATAAAGCAAAAAATTCCGCGGCGCTACGCGGCGCAAATCAATCAGTGTTTTCTATTCCAGTACAAAAGGGTCTAATATAGACTGTACACACTGGCGACCGCGGGGGGGGGGGGGGACATGGAGGCCATGGCTCCACCTTTGGTCTTAAATGGGGGGCAACATATCTTTTATCCCCACCTTTTGCTCCAGACATATTTCCTCGTTTTAACCCTGCATCCTGGTTCCAATAGGCAATAACAAAAATTAGTTCTCCAGCTCGCTCAAAACCTAAAAAAAACCGCAATAATTGTTATATGTGTGTCCATTTGGCGTAAATAGCTTTAATGGTAGGTAGTTAAGTTTAAGGGCAGCTTTTGTGACAACCTTTCTTCAAGCGCCTCTCTTCGCAAAATGCTGCTTATTTTGTTTAGTTCAATAACTTTTTTGAAGTCCGCACAAGACACAAAGCAATATGATACACTGCTATCGCATGCATAAGATTTACTGCTCGCAAAAAAATGCTAAAAACAGCTAAGGGGGCACGGGGGCAATGTGCCCCCTTGAATTTGCAAGGGGGAGCACCCATATCAAAGTGCCCCCCCCCCCCTTAAATTTGGTATGGCTAGGATAATTATGATAGATATTGACGTAAAACTTACAGTACTTTATGCTACACCAATTATACGTCTTCTAAACAAAAATACAATGAAATTGATGTAGTACTGTGGGTGATAATGACGATTTAATGACGTCATGTAATGCAATTTTTTTTTGGGGTGGAAAAACGATACATGTTTGAAAACCCGTAGAAAATCTAGGTTTGATGAAAATTGCAACTACAAAAGTGAAAAGAAAGGAAAATACATTTTCGTTCAAATGGCTATCTCGGGTTTGTAAAATTTTGTTTTTTTTTACCAAAAAAAAATCACAAAACTTGTTTTCGGGGAAAAAAACGGAATATACATTCAAGAACAAATATGGGAGATATTCAAACCAAATTTTAAAGCAATGCCTTTATTTTTTACTGACTTATCCCGCGCCGTGCCGGGGGGTTTAGATGCCCCCCCCCCCCCTTAAGGTTTCTCAAGGACAGTGGAAAATGGCGTCGCTGTGCGCCACCGGTTTTTGCACATGTGTTCGGGCATAAATTACCCACATTGTGTGAAATTATTGACCTCGGGTCATCTCAGGTCAGGTCACTAGGCCAGGTCACGTGACCCCACCTCCAAAAAAAATGTGGTCGTACCACAGCCACAGTTTTCGACCGATCAGTTTCAAACTTACAGACTTGCATAAGGCCATAGGTACCTACAATGCGTTTATATCGGATTTTGTATATCAGTGACCAAAGGTCGGGTCAATTTTGTGACCTCCCCATTATAAGTCAGTGGGGAAATATTAAAATGCTTCCTATTCCGAGGATATTTGCACAGTAGGATGTGTCATAAAAAGAAATGTTAAAAATGTGATATTCTTTGGCGCATGGGCATAAAAAGATGATGGGTGACTAAAATTCCGCAAAAGAATCGGCGTACATGTGGCTGAAGTCAATTTCCTAAGAGCCTATTCAGATGCATTAACCCGCCATTGACTGGGGGGGGGGGGGGCGTTTAACGCTCCCTGATGAATTGTCGTAATAGCTCACAAACCAATAGAGCTATCAGCGTGAAACTTTGGGTACCTGCTTCTAAATCACGTTTACGTCATCTGTTAAAAAATAAAGCAATTTCGTCGAAAACTTTCAAGTTATAGCGAATTTAGTGACACCACTACACACGAGTTCTACACAAAAATCAGCTAAACTTTAACAGACCGTACAAATGCCATGTGTTGAGCGAAATGCAATCCAAAAACGTCAAAAGATAGTAAATGGCAAGAGCTACAACATGGCAATCTCGGATTTCAATTGTTTTACAAAAAAAAAGAAGATTTTTTTTGGGAAAAATACCCACAAAATAAAAAAAATCGAAGATATTTAAAAGATGGAATATATGTCAGAGAACCACATATGGGTAACTACCATACCACATTTTGAAATTATGTCATTTTTGATTGACTTATGCATATAAAGTATGGGTAAACCATGACGTCATATTTTGAAATTGCGTTTTTGGCTTTTATTGACCAGATACGGACAAATAAACACTGTATTTCTGAGACAAAACTGATCTAGAAACATACCTTTTCTATTTCTATTTATTAATTTCAAATTTTGACCTTCAGTGACCTGAACGTGACCTGAACTTGACACTAACTTCACGTAAATGAAGTCAGGTGGTAATTGACTATCACCATCGAATTATACGTGTAAATATCCCATAAAACATGTGTGTCATGGCTTTCGTAGATATTTTGCACATATTGACCTTTTGTGACCTGACCTTGACCTTGAATTTTGCCAACAATCTTACTTGGATGTTTATCATACTTTTGGCAGCACTGTGTGTGGAAATGGTCGTAATCGAATGCTTTGGATGGAAAGTATGGCCCATAAACTCAAATACGTCGATTTTGACCTTTGACCTGACCGTGACCTGACATTTGACCTCACTTTGACATTTTGAGTATGCTTTAGATTCGTGTCATTGAGAGCTTTCGAATGCCGCCTTGTGCGTCTCGCTTGGATTATTGGTTTGGAAGATAACTTCCCCCCCTTCCCCCCAGTCAATGGTGTTCGGCTGAGACCCCAGTCAATGCCAGGTTAACGACACTAGCGCCACCTACTATCGTGTGTAATGACAGGTTTCGCTGTGTTTGAATCGATGTTTAATTAATGCAAATCCACGTGTTCGAAAGTAAAACCTGGCGAAATTGAAATTAAGCTACAAAACTCACAGCATCTTTGATTAAAATCACTTACATTGTTAGCATAAGCGTCAATGAATCCCGACATATTAGCCAATGGCAATGAAACGTTGTGCAAGTTTGCCTTATTGCTAAACTCTGCAGTGACATGATTTGTATGCTGTTTACTTCTCTGTCAAGGTGGCATCACAGTATTGATTTGATAAACATCATGAAAAGAAACCTTTTCTTACGTTTAAACATCATAGGTTACATACACTGAAAAACACGACTCGACCACCCGTATGCCGTCAGCGCGAACGTCCCGAAACGTGCATGAAATAATCAAGCTCAGCTGCCGTTCCAAAGCTTGGAAGTTGGAGCGGCTGCAATGGGCCGACAAAGAACTTAATCCCGATGGGGAAAGGTCATTCACCCCATAACACATGCACAGACACACACACACACACAATTAACCCGCGAGTCACTGGGGGTGCTTTTTTTAGCCCCCCCCCCCCTTAGGAATATCAGGAATATCTCAATAACTAATCCAAATATCGACGGAAAAATTTCAGTACCTTTCCGGGCATCATTTTCACACCTTTTAAGAAAAAATGTAAAAATTTCGTCAGAATTTTTTTTCCGAGATATAGTGAATTTAGTGACGTCACTAAACACGATTTTGACACCAAAATCGGCTAAACTTTAACAAGCCGTACAAATGCTGCATTTGAAGCAAAATGCAATCCAAAAACCCTCAAAGGTAGAAAATTGCAAGGGCTACAAACCAGCTATCTCGAAATTTCACAAATTTTGGTTTTTGACCCCAAAAATTTCACAAATAACTTTTTTTTGAAAAAAAATGCTTACAAAATCAAATTTTTCAAAGATATTGAAAAAAACGGAATTTATATCAGATAAAACATATGGGCAACTACCATACAAAATTTAAAAATTATATCATCTTTTTTGACTGTCATGGCATATCAAGTATGGGTAAATCATGACGTCATAATTTGAAATTGCGTTTTTTGACTTTTATTGACCGGATACAGACAAATAAATTCCAGCACTGTTTGTTTTAGATAAAACTGATATAGAAACATGCTTTTTTCATTTCGATTTATCAATTTCAAATATTGACCTTCAGTGACCTGAACTTGACCTGAACTTGACACTATCTTCACGTAAATGAAGTCAGGTGGTAAAATGACTAACACTATCGAATTATACGCGTAAAAGCATCCATAAAACATGTGCTGCATGACTTTCGTAGATATTTTGTGTGTAGTGACCTTTTGTGACCTGACTTTGACCTTGATCTTTTCCAACAATCTCACTTTAGCTCATGTGGGATATGTATCATACTTTTGACAGCACTTTGGGTGATTATAGGCGCAATCGAAGGCCATGGATGGCAAGTATTGTCCATAAACTCAAATACTTCGATTTTGACGTTTGACTTGACCGTGACCTGACATGTGACCTTAATTTGACATTTTTAGTTTGCGTTAGGCTTATCTCATTGAACGCTTTCGAATGCCACCTTGTGTGTCCCGCTGCGATCATTGGTTCTGAAGATACCAGGGGGGGGGGGCTAAAAAAAACCGCAGTGAGTCGTGTAACAGAATATACCCCAGTGACTGCCGGGTTAAACAGCCTGTAGAGTAGAGCCACGTTCCAGATAGACAGTATGCAGACTCTACAGACCAGTGGCGTACCGAGTATCAATGCAGGTCATGACCTGGTCCTTGGGAGTGGGCCCCCGGCCAGTGAGGGCGTCCCCTACCATAGACGGCGCCTCTCCGGCCCGTGACAGCACCCTCCGGCCAGCGACGGCGCCCCCCTCCGACCAGTGACGGCGCCCCCTCCGGCCAGTCTTTGTCGGCCCACTGCAGCCGCTCCAACTTCCAAGTTTCAGAACGGCAGCTGAGCTTAAGTATTGCATGCACGTTTCGGGACATTCGCGCTGACGGCATACGGGTGGTCGAGACGTGTTTTTTTTCAGTGTACCTATGATGTTTAAACGTAAGAAAAGGTTCGTTTCATGATGTTTATTAAAAAAAACAATGCTGTGATGCCACCTTGACAGAGAAGTAAACAGCATACAAATCATGCAGTGGCGTGCGCAGAAATTCACAAAGGACCAGGTCATTGCCTTGAGGGCAATGACCTTCCAAAATTGAATACAAAAAAGGCGTCTTACACGATGGGGTCGGTATATCGCCCTCACTCGGTGCGTTTTATATGTCAAATATTGAACCAACGGGAAGATATCATCAATATAAAATGCAAGAAAATAGATATAAAATACAATAAACAACAACACGTACCTATATGAAAGTAGATGCAGGTGACCTTCAAGCTTTTAAAGCTGACCAAGCCTTGCGATCCCGTTGTCCTGCAAAAGTAGGTATGCAGTTTCTTTGGGGCGTCTTGTCAACCATCTGTCATCCATATGTCTTTACCGATTCGTCATACCATAGCAAAATAGCATAATTTGTGTAAGCGACATTCCTGGCACACCACATGACAAGCTATTTTAAAGCGAAATTAATGTTTTTAAAGCATTCAGCATAGTATCCCGGGTGTCATCCCTAAATCAATGATCAATGACTGCTATTTAACACAAATATTGATAGTTAAACCGACTAAAAACAAAAACATCGCATAAACATCGATACACACTTACCAGTGAGCTCAAACTTTGTTCCAGAAAAGAACGAGCCCTCTGCTTTCACTCAAGAACAATACAAAACCGCCTTCTTTCTCAGGTTGTTCAAAAACTCAACCAGGCGTCGTACCAACCCTTACAACAGTCTCCTTAGACCCTAATTGTATATATACAAGGCATGTGCATATTTCTCTCGCACAGACAGATATTTATTTTGACACTTTTCTACTTTCCTATGTTTCCTAGAACGTTAAAATTTGAGTTGAGGGATATTTGACCCGCCATCGACTGGGGACAGATATTGCCCCTCCCCCTCCCTCGACAAACATTGTAACAGCTCAAAAAACAATAACGTTATCAACGTAAAACTTGGTTTGCTATTTTAGTATGTTTTAGATGTATTTCGTTGAGTGATTTCATTGCTGCTCGCGCGTCTCGGTGCGGTCGTTGATTTGACAGATAACCATGGGAGGGACAATATGGGCCCGGATGTGGGATGTAGGGCCGTAAGGGCGTCGCCACCAAATTTTGAGTGTGGGCCAGCCAGGATTTGTTGGTGGTGTGGGGGGGGGGGGGCAGCCAGCTGTTTGGCGCCTTACTCTCATAGGTCTAATGTTAAAATCCTGCCTGTCTGCGGGGGGGCGGAGTGAGCCTGAGGGGCCCGGACCCTCAGCCCCCCCCCCCCCGGTGGCGACGCCCCTGGTGAGGATGCAGCCAGAGTCACAGAAAAGAGCAATTACGGCGAAGGCATCCGACTGACGTTCCAACATTGCCACATTTGCTTTTAAATAGACATTTTCGAATTACAGATTGACTTTGCCATACCTACTTATGATTTTTATTAAATCGAGGAAAGCGAGTAAATGTAGTAAACCCATTCTAATATAATATCGCATACTATTATAATAAATTACACTGCTAATAGGGGGGGGATATAAGGAGCGTTGCGCCAAACGGTACACGACAGCTATTTCATTTTATATTCATGTCTTGTTTCGGCCGAGCTGCTTTTTCGCTGCTTATTACGGAGGCGGTCATAGTTTTGTAGTGCTGGTCCTATAGTGCTGTAGTATAGTGCTGTAGTGCTGTGTAGTGCTGGTCCTATAGTGCTGGTCCTATAGGCTAAGATGCAGGTTTCGGAAACGAAAATCAAGAAAACAAATTTACAGGCATCCCGTTTTAGGTATCGCTGTAAGAAAAGCTCACTGGTCTGCGGAAGGTCGCTGGAACATGTGCCAGCGCGAGGGACGGAGGGGTGCGGGACGAACCCGTGTTAGGTATCGCTGTAAGAAAAGCTCACTGGTCTGTGGAAGGTCGCTGGAACATGTGCCAGCGCGAGGGACGGAGGGGTGCGGGACGAACCCGTGTTAGGCATCGCTGTAAGAAAACCTCACTGGTCTGTAGAAGGTCGCTGGAACATGTGCCAGCGCGAGGGACGGAGGGGTGCGGGACGAACCCGTGTTAGGCATCGCCAAGCAAGTGTACCTAAGTGATTATGGTTGATTCGTGTTAATTTCAGTGGAATGCATTCATGCGGTCAGCAGTCAGCACCAAATCCCCAGCCAGTTTCGAAGGCTCTCCTTCGCTGGGTCTATTGGCGTTTGGGATACTTCTGACCTCACACGGTAGTGGCAGCCCGGGTTCGAGTCGCTTCGGCGCTCGCTATTTGCCCCGAATGGGATGGCCTGTGGCCGGTGGCAGCGGTCGCACTCAAGGTCAGGTGACGTCAGAGGGCGGGGCGGACCGTGTCCAGGTACGTCGGGCACGTACAACTTTCGCTTCTAAATTCTGCCGGACGCCAGGAATTGCTTGATCGGGTGGTGGGGCAGGGCCTGCGCAACAAGCTATGCTTAGCGCGGGGCCTGACCTTGGAAATCCATCCATTCAAAAACATTCGGACTAAAAAAAACAGTGTCTAATTTATATTATTTTCCTGACAATAATTTCGAAGTCTGCAAAGTCCTATATATCACACACCTATCTACCAATATCTAAACTCCAGACGGACCGTTGACCAAAACGCGGCCGTACGTCAGCACCATGTGGGAGGGTTTCGTCCCGCACCCCTCCCTCCCTCGCGCTGGCACATATCCCAGCGACCTTCCACAGGCCAGTAGGATTCCTGCCGAGTTCGGTGACTGCAGTGGTGCAATCGTGCCACCTGCGCCATTTTCGAGCCCACCAAGACGAGCCAAATCGCCGACCTGCCTCGGTTTTCGACGTCATCGAGGCATCGCATGCATTGCTCATGAAGACTGACGAATCTCACGACGGTAGAGAAACCGATTCGGCCGAAAATTACCGCACATCGCGCCTGCTTATGACGCAGATATAGCCGACACTTGGCACCTTTCCCGGGCCATATTTTTAATAAAGACCAGGCGGTGTGCGGGATTTGTGAACGTTGTCCTGTCAGTGAGTCGAGGCCGGCGGGCGTGTCCGTCTGGATACCGAAATAGCCTCGACCGCGCCGCGCCGGGACGCGCGTGTCGCATCGACGCTGACCTGACGTAGACGCGCGCCGGCCAGTCGGAGCCCCGCGCTGGCCGCGTCGGTGTCGACGGTGAGCGGCGTCGGCGGCGACGGAACGGCGCGCGAGGGAGTGTCTGGTGTCCGGGGAGAGCGTGCCGCGGTGTCCTGAAGTGCTGCGCGAGGGAAGACGAGGTGAGGGAAGAAAAGGGAATCGGTCTAGTGAAAGACGGTGTCTCGCGGGGTGCGGGTGTTGCCGCGCCAGTCGGCAAGTTGGCGTCAGAGTGAGAGATGGGGTCGGTCGTCGTGTGGTGTGAGTCGTCTGAGGTTTGCCGGGTGTGAGGCAGTGGGCGGGAAGTGGTGAGTGGAGCGAGATGCCGGCAGTTCGGTGACGGCGCCACCGGGCCGTCCTGGCGGCCCCGCTCGCCGGCCTGGCTCCCTGGCGGCCCCACTCGTCGCGCTGGCTCCCTGGTGGCTCGCTGCCATCGGTCGTGTCAGGCGCCGCGCAGAAAACACGCCGAAGCTCATGAATGCCGCCACGGCTCCCGATAAGGCGGACCGTGGCTCCCAGGAGGCCGCGGAGCGCGGCTGTGAAGAGGTCGCAGAGCGCGCCGGGAGGCTGACGCTCCCGCCAGTGTCCGGCGATGGCAGATCGAAAATATTCGTCATCAGTGACTCGCCGAACAGTGACTCTTCGGAGTCGGAGGAGAGCGACAAGGGGCGCTGCTCCCCTGTTGTACCGCCAGCCGAACGCAGGACAGACAGCACGGTGTCAGAGTGTACAGAGGTGAAACATTCCGTCACCAGGCAACCAATGCCCTCCGTCTGGGACCCATCTTCCTCCAGTGAGGACCCGCCGTCCTCCATCGCACACCCAATGTCCTCAGCCGGGGACCTACTTTCTTCAATTGCAGACCCACCGTCCTCCGTCGCAGACCCACCGTCCTCCATCGTGGACCCATCGTCCTCCGTCGTGGACCCACCGTCCTCCATCGTGGACCCACCGTCCTCCGTCGTGGACCCACCGTCCTCCATCGTGGACCTACCGTCCTCCGTCGTGGACCCACCGTCCTCCGTCGTGGACCCACCGTCCTCCATCGTGGACCCACCGTCTTCCGGCGCTGCCCCATCTTCCCCCTCCGCTGACCCATCATCCACATCCCCACCGCTGCCCATTGTCACCGTCACCTCAGACCGCAATGTGGTACGTCGCATCAACTCATTCTCGCGCTTCACTGTCCAGCCGGTGCCGGCTTGGATGACCCCACCACCGGCGCGGGCTCCCTCCGCAGCCGGCCCCGACGACGGCTCCGGCGGGAGCACCGACGCGGGCGTCACCGGCTCCGGCACCGGCTCCGGCACGAGCCCCGGCCTGTGCGTGGCAGCGGTGGACGCTCCTCTGCGGGCCAGAGCGCACACAATGCCCAGCTCTGTACCCGGCTCGGCGGCCGGCTCGAGGCCAGGCTCGGCGGCCGGTTCGAAGGACGATGTTCGCATCCACCTACGAAGTTCGGAGGTGGATGCCGTTAGTCCTAGGCTGCGTCGTCCGGACGGCGGCGCGGCGACCCCCGGCGGGGGCGGGGGCGGCGGCAGCGGCAGGAAGGGGTCTTCCTCCGGGAGGACTACCGGGCGGCCCGGCTCGGAGGACGGTGTCCTCCACGGCCTGCAGCGACCTCTGCTGGCGGTGCCGAACATCTCGCGACGCGCCTCGGCCTCGCAGCTACACGACATGGACCGCGGCGGCACTGCGAACATGCCGCGCAGGCGCAGCTTCAACCAGTGGCTGCACCACGCCATGCACCACCATAATCACCACGATAGGTGGGTGGCGCGGCCGCGACCAGAAAGCGCTCATTCGACGCCCTTGGGAGAATTGTATAAATGTCTTAAATGTTATTAGATAATTATATAAGACTTTAGGGTCATACTTTGTTCGTTACTTTTGCTCAGGTATAACAGTTAGTTTTATATTTTTCGAAGTTTTCCAGAGTATTAAGGTGTAAAAACAAATATTTCAGCGCTCATTGTGGCGCCTTCCTCAGTGAGTGAGTGGTGCAAGGTACCTTTTTTCTAGGTCAACGGGTCATGTGACTCGGTTGACCTGTTGGGGTGCATGACCCCAGTGGAACATATAATTATGTAAAATGGCCTAGAATTGACCTAGAGAAATTGGCTAAAATTGACCTAGAAAAAAGGTACCTTGCACCACTCACTCACTGAGGAAGGCGCCACAATGAGCGCTGAAATATTTGTTTTTACACCTTAATACTCTTGAAAACTTCGAAAAATATTAAACTAACTAGATAATTATATTAAATAAAACATGTAATGGCAAAAGTCATATTTATGTGACCTCCTTACAAAGTTGTTTTAGTGCATTTGTATATATATCTTTGATATGAATTTTCGGCCACGGGCCATGATCACATATACACAAACAAAGATGAATGAATAAATGAATGAATGAATGAAATACATGAATTCATTCATCTTTGTTTTTGTATATGTGATCATGGCCCGTGGGCGAAAATTAATATAAAAGATATATAAATGCACTGAAACTTGAATGGTAATTTTGTAAGGTCATATAAAGATAATTTTCGCCATTACATATCTAATGCCTTTCATTCAACGAGCACTATACCAGTAAAAATAAAACATGCGTTAAATTCCCTTATATGAAAGCCATGACGGATTGTTATATTCAGAAACGTCTTCTGAAACATTTAAAGGAAACCAAAAACTATTATATGCTTTTAAACAGGGAAGGTAGAATAAGATGACATGGAATTAGTTCTCCGATTACGAGACTAAATTCGTCCTGAAAGTGTGTCTGTCATTGAATGCGACTGCAGCTGTTCACGTGGCCCTGCTCTGTGGGTATGTTATTATTAGCGTCAAGTCCCTGACAATGCTTCGTTAACATTACCATGGATCGTATGTTGTGTTTGTCCTAGACACAAAAATTTGCCGTAAAATCATGTTAAAGCATGGAAAATGTGAAGACGGTCATTTGTGCTTGAGTGCTTATTTGTGATGGCTGAGTGCGAATTCCCGAATCGGTCGTCCCAGGATTCGAACCCGTGACCTCCTACACGGTATTCGGCATGTTGCCGCTAAACTAACCTGCCCCCATTCTAATATTCGAGACAAAAGTACTCAGTCTAGCTGACAAATATGACACTTCTGACTTCGTCCATTAATGGGTTGTCCCATGGGCGATTTTCACAAATAAGCAATAAACAAACATAGCATATCTGAACAGCGAACACTCCACGGTGTCTTGTTCAAATAAAAAAGCGATTGGGTGCGTCAGACGTTTTCGGTTTCTGCGTAAACTGACCAGTTGTTTATAAGACGGATGTAATTGATCATGATCGGATCCGGGATAAATGAGCTAGTGGAGCCAGTAGTACCAGGCTAACGTGTTTCGTGTACCGCTTTCCTCCATTGGTGTATTAATCAGTGCTATTTAGGTCGATAGACTGAAAGATGTACATTAGACCCAACGGACCCAATCAGGCGATTGGGGTAAAAACACTTTGTGTGGGACAGTTACAAGGATGAATTCACTCCGACACTGATTTGCAATTAACTTCGGGTGAGAATGAAGATCGCTGATCTATTAAAACTGGAGCTCTCCAAAAGTTCTGATTAAGTTAGCTGTGAATGAGTGCACCACTTTGTAACGCGTCATTAGCTCTCTTGATTGGTTACGGTCGGTCTAATGTCCGACGAATGCAAATGCTTCAACCAGCATTGTTATGACCATCTGACTTCTTTATAGAAAACCCGAATACATGTGATTTTGTTTTGGCCACGCAGAAGACTGTATATTATCGAATATAGGTATAGCGAAATAAAGACATTAAGACATAAAGACATAAAAGGAAAAAATATTCAATATACAGGAATACTTCGCTTCTGAGGTCTCATCAACAATAATTAGTTAACAAACTACAGTGGTGGACAAGATAGATGATAATCTCTCGCAGTTATTTTCGAGAGCACCACGAAAATGTATTACAATGGCGAATTACAAAATAATGGATGAAACGTTGTCTCTACAGTAGCACCGGAGCATGCAGTTCACACGAATCAAACTTCAACATGCTTTATATTAACCCTCGCCAGTGCAGGGTGTGATGTCACCCTTCCCCCGCCCTCGATTTTTCGGGAGTAACTCGCGTAAATATCAACCGATTGCGATGAAACTTTCAGTACCCTACTTGTGTACAATTTGACACAAATTTGAAGTTGTAAGTCACATGACCCGTGACCTTTGACCTGTTTTTCAAGGTCATGTCAGGAGCAACTGGCGTCCCGTAGTATTGATCCTTGTAACTTGTGCAGTTTCATAGTGTTTGTTGTTCAGGAGCATATTCACAGGTGTTTCCAGGTGACAGTTGTGGTTTCCATTGAGATTGTGACATCGATTGACCTTTGCAGAGGTCAACCGAGGTCACTGACCTCCGATGACCTCATATTACTTGTTTGGCTTCCGGCAGTTTCTAGGACATTTTGTAACGCTGATTTCAAATATGGAATCCATTTTACATAATTATATGTTCCACTGGGATCATGCACCCCCAACAGGTCAACCGAGGTCACTGATCTCAAATGGCCTGACATGACCTGACATGACCTTTTTGGAATTTCGCAGTTTCTAGGACATTTTGTGACGCTGATTTCAAATTTGGCACCCATTTAGCATAATTAGATGCTCATTCACGATTCTAGCTCCATTAAATTCAATGTATACGCATTTACAATTTTTTGAATTTTTGGTCATTGACATGATCTCAGAGGTCACCTAATGACCTAGGACTTTAAAAGCGGGTATTAATGGCTTCCTCTCGTGACAAGCAACACGCTGGTTTTTAATTGAAGCTCTAGCCCAATTAGGGGCGAAACGCTAGGGGGGTTGTAACGCCCCCCCCCCCCCCCCCCCCCCCCCCCCCGAGGACGGTCTTGCACGTGTTTAACCCTTCAATACGTAGGTACTCCACTGTCTTGTTCGATCACAAACGACTAGAACTAATTTAAAATCCAGTGTAGGTAGCAAGTCCTGGAAGCAAAGTCGAACAAGCGACGATTCAGGCTATACACGATGGGCATTGACTACTGACGTCTATTTTGAAATATCGACGTATCGAAAGCACTAAATAGGCATTTAAATACGTCAATAATCAATTATATGTACTTAGGCATGGTCAAACATTGCTTGTGCAGAAGCAGAATGGGTCCGATTTACATTGGTATTTTAAGTCATCCAAATGCGTTTACGCCGCGTAAACGAGCGATTTTAACAGCACCCAGAATGACGCTGATAGTCTTTGGCTCCACCGCATAACGTTCGCAGGCCGTCCGTTTGTGCTGTGCCAGCTGCTCTAATCACTTGGAGCATCGACACACCATCGAACAGCCGAATGTCAGATGTCAATAGATAGATTTACGGCTAGACACGGGAGGATGAATACGTAATACTAAAGGTTACCAATATATCAGTGTCGAAATGTCAGAGAATTGATAGGGAAAACGTCAAGGCGAATATCGACTAGACTCAATATCGGAATACCATTTACAAACTAGTAAATGGTCGACAGAATATACATCGGCATGAGCATTGACGCATGCGCAGCATAAGCACGCATTAAATATTCTATAAAGTGCGACATTTCATCCGCATCCAACCGTTCGTCATGCATTGCAAGCAAGAAAATTCGGAGTTTAATGCTGCGTATTTAATGCCATAATGAATGTTCCTCTTAATTAGCTCCGTATACAGCGACCGGTCGCTGCCCGTCTCGGGTTCCGAAGGGTTGTCCTTGTCAAACATCCCCCAGTAACGCATAAACGATTAGTCGTAAACTAAAAATAGATATACAGTATACACTTTATTTTATTTTAAAAAAAAAATATACAGAAGTTATTTCCTTGATTTAAATAAAGTAAAAATTTGTTCACATCCTTTTCAAACGATGGTTCACTTGTCACCTGACACACGTGAGTAGCTTAACCATGTATTGTAAAACAAAATGCGAACATGCGATGGTGATTAACCAACAGGTTTTGGAAATTTCATGTTTTGCTTCTTTTTTTTCCTGCAGCTCTAAAAAAAAATTAGCTTGCAATGGCAAAACAACCCACCGTAGTGGGCGGGCTAGGGACTTATGCCAATAAATATTTAGTTTTCTTTCTGATAAATATGCAATATTGTGATCGGGTGATTGGCTGTTCAGGTTGGAATAACCATTACAACCCGGTCGGTATGCGTATACACTATACAGACCGAAAATTGGAGGCATGTCCATATTTGGCAAGCATGCTTGTCAAGTATGTAGGTACCTGCAGGTATGTAGGTATGTACATACCTGCAGGTTGAGGTACCTACATACCTACAGAGTCGCGTACAAATACAAATACGGAACTACCAAACTCCCTACATCAGGGTTGTGCCCGATGACGACTCAAGTTGTCACCATTTTGTACTTGACCCATCACGGTTCGGGCGGGGTGCCAGCAGAGTGTCGAGCACTGCCGGTATAGGAGGTACTAGATTTCTGTAGAAGGAGCAATTTATCGTCAAACATCTGTTACTAATCTTGCACCTCTACTAATCCGATCCCGACCCCTGGGATTCCTTCCGTTTCAGTTGTGAGGGGCTGCCCACAAGACGGGAGTAACTGCAATCGGGCACAACCCTGTCCTACATACTTCTCATTCGGCTCAAAACATGGAAACACATATCACACTCAAATCAGAACGGGGAACCTTCAGCTCAACGCTCATCTTTATCAAACGCAAAGACTTTCTTCTCCAAGTTGTTTATGCGATCACACATCAGAGACCTTGCAGCATTTTGTTTTCCACTGCCCACTTTTTACTGATTTGAGGACCAAGCTTCTTCGGCAGTTATCATAACTGATTTCAACCGACTACCAAAAACAGACATTGTACACACACAGACGCATGGACACAACACTCACAGCGACGACGGTCGGGTGCTCGCGGGGCTCTTCCAGGACTACGTAATCGAAGGAATGAGGTGGCGACGGGCGGCGGCGGCGGCTGGTGTTGCGACCTCTTATTTCACTTGATTCGGGCAGTCGTGTCATTTGTTCCATGTTTATGTTTGGCGAGGTGCCGTGATTTATGTCTTTTGGACTTCTGCACAGGACCTATTTTAAGGGAAAATCACAGGGGGGAGATCCAAACATAGCACACAAAGGCAAAAAGGCGTAAGCATGACTCTGATGGAAAATGCCAGTTAACCTGCCATTGGCTGGGGGGGGCGTTTTTCGCCCCCTGACAAACTTTCGCAATATCTATTTTAAAAAAAAGAAACACTAATCGAGCTATCGACCTGAAACTTCGGGTACCTTCTCATACGTCCATTGTGCGTCTTCTGTGCAACAATGAAGCAATTTCGTCGGAAGCAATTCGAGATATAACGAATTTGGTGACGTCACGGTCACTACACACGAGTTTGACGAAAAAAATCAGGCAAATTTTAACAGGCCGTACAAATGCCATGTAATGAGCAAATTGCGAGAGAAAAAACGTAGAAAGATAGAATATGGCAAGAGCTACAAAATGGCTATCTCGGAATTATGAACATTTTGGTTTGTGACCCCCCAAAAAAATGAAAACCAAAACGATTTATTTTAAATTTAAATGCCCTCAAAATCAAAATTTGCAAACATTAAAAAACGGATTATATGTTGGAGAACCACATGTGGGCAATACCCAAACCAAATTCAAAAGCAATATCTGTATTGTTGACTGATGTATGACTCCCTAAGTATGAGTAACTCATGACGTCATATTGTGAAATTACGTTTTTTGCTTTTAGTCACCAGATACAGACAAATAAATGTCAGCACTGTATTTTTTTAGACAAAACTGGTCTAGAAACATGACTTTTATTTAGATTTATCAATTTCAAATTTAAATTTTCACCTTATATGACCTTGACCTGAGCTTCACATTAACTTTACGTAAATGAGGTCAGACGGTAAAATGACTATCACTATCGAATTATACGTGCAACATAACTCATAAAAGATATGTTGCATGACTTTCGTATATATTTTGCGCATAGTGACCTTTTGTGACCTGACCTTGACCTTTACCTTTGCCAACAATCTCACTTTAGCTGATGCGGGATATATATTATACCTTTGAGAGCACTTTGTGTGATCATGGTCACAATCGAAGGCTGTGGATGGAAAGTATGGTCCATACACTAAAATACCTTGATTTTGACATTTTACCTGACCGTGACCTGATGTGACCTAAATTTGCAACTTTAGAGTATGCTTTAGATTTTTCTCATTGAGAGCTTTCGAATGCCGCCTTGCGCGTCTTGCTGCGAGCATTGGTTCGGAAGATAACCAGGGGGACGCCCCCCACCAATGGTGTCTGGAAACCCCAGCCAATACCGGGTTAACCGTTTTTCCCTCACTCACGCCATACCATAGGTGTATTTTTTTATATTTTGTATTGCTACAACGTACTTCTTTCTGCACTTGCACCTTTGTCATAACTGAGTCAAATTGCAATGTCCAAGGTCATGTTGTTTATACCGCTATACTGTATTTCTAGATTTTTTAGATTTTTCTCATTGAGAGCTTTCGAATGCCGCCTTGCGCGTCTTGCTGCGATCATTGGTTCGGAAGATAACCAGGGGGACGCCCCCAAGCCAATGGTGTCTGGAAACCCCAGCCAATACCGGGTTAACCGTTTTTCCCTCAATCACGCCATACCATAGGTGTATTTTTATATATTTTGTATTGGTTCAACGCACTTCTTTCTGTACTTGTACCTTTTTCATAACTGAGTCAAATTGCAATGTCCAAGGTCATGTTGTTTATACCGCTATACTGTTTCAAATGTCATGCTTTGATTGTATAGGAACTACGGCTTCAATAATTAACGGTGGATCCAGTGAGCCAGTCGAGCCAGAACCCCCAAAAGACTGGAAGGGTCCGAAAATTGACCTTTCCTAATTAAAACACCAATTATGTTTACAAACCCACTTTTATACTTGAAAAATGACACGAAATAAAATGTTAAGTATTTCTCAACTTACCCCATTATTGTTGCAATTTGATCCAAGTCGTGGGGCAGGTTGAGCACGTTGGGCATGCAGAGCATGAAAAGACCGAATAAAATCAAGGTTGATTACTCTAATTTCTTAGGTGTAGGTTGTATTGGTTCCAAAATAAGCGTCCCGCTGAGTTGGCCGGCACAGCAATTAATTTGTAATGAATACCGGCCGTTTTGAACCGCCTGAAAGGTTAGGCTGTACGGTGCACAACAATGCTGCGCGGAACAGCACGGGTGGAGTTCCCTATTCAAATGGTGGGGCCACTGCCCCACCAACTTTGTGTTTTGCCCCACCAACTCTTGTCAGATTTGGAGGTTTTCCGGCATTAACCCGCGCACTGCAGGGGCTTTGCGCCGAACACGAACTGCCAGGGGTCAAAACAAGGTAAAATTGGCTACCAACCGAATTTGACGGAGCCCAATTTTGCCACACTTTTCATCGAAGCTACTTTTTTTATCGAGTTTCATTACATTCTCATCGAAGCTACATTCCTACACATTTCAATTGCTACATTTCCATTTTGTTGATTGCAAATGTTTATATCTGCTAATGCGAAAATTCGCTAAAAAAACTGTCAAGCTGTTCAGCAGGTGGTGCAACGTTATTTAACACGCGCAGTGGAGGGTGGGGACACTTTTGTGCCCCCCCCCCCCCACACACACATGTTTTTCGTGAATATTTCGACAAAGAAGCAGAGCAGGGCGGTGTTTGTTGCGTGTCATTAAATCCAATTCAATGGCGGATCGTTTGACGCAATACAAATCAAATCGGTCGATAATTTTTTGAGTTATATGGATTTTTAGTCCAAGATGGCGGCAAGAATCTCGGTCGGCAAATCGATAGCTTCGGAACCAACAGTCGGATCGGGTGAACCAACAGTCGGACCTGTGACGCCACAGAGGTCAAATTCCAAAAAAATTGTGACATTTGGCCAGATTTGACTTTCGTGACCTCGTTTGACCTTGAAGATATTGACCAAAGGTCAATATTTTTTTCTAAAATGTAGATAATCATAGCACCTACCTACCCGGTACGTTTCATCATTCTAGCTTTCATACTTGCGGAGATCTTAGGGGGGGCACTAAAATGCCCCACCCCCTCTTCACTGCGTGTCAGTGGCATACCCCTCTCCACTGCGCGTGTTAACCGGTTCTTCTTTTGCAGCTAGGCCAGGCTTATTGCTATACCCAAGTGCCGATCTACCCACCTGGACACCAAGCTAATCTTACCCTCATGGTATAAGACACTTGTTGATTTAATGTAAAAATAGGTTCAACATTTACAATAGCACAGACGACTATATTCTGCCATCCAACATTCATCCAGACACGATGCATCGAATATATCCATGTAGTTGCCTATATTGATTGCCTTCCATTATCTACCTCCATTTCACCTTCCTTCCACCGACGGGCGGATCCAGAATGGGTGATTTGGGTCAGTTGGGGAGGGGGATCCCAAAAAGTATCACACAATTCTGAAAACTCATCGGAATTCGATTGTTTGTGCATCGATAATTGATTTAAAACAAACTTTCCTTAATAAAAGTTGCTTAGATTTTATATTATCTCAGGAAATGTGTCAAATTTGCGTTGATTTCAAGAGGATTAGGGGGCCATGTCCCCGTGCCCCCCCCCCCCCCCCCCTCTGGATCCGCCCATGCTTCCACCCCTGCGGCTGCATCCTTTCCGCCTCAGTCGCCGCCGGCCGGCTGTCCTGCGTCGCCGCCGTCCCAAGGTCGTCGTTAACGGCGGCGACCGACTGACCCGGTTCGACTGAGGGTGATTTGGGCACGGTATCGGGCCGTGGCGGGCGACATTGGGGAAGGGTTGACGGGGAAGGCGGGTGTCGACAGATTGATGTCGGTGTTCATGCGCCCATCGTCCGCCTGAAAAATATAGTTTTGAGTCTTTTGCTGATTTCTTGAAAACGGTCCAGAAAGTCGGAAATCAGTCGACGGTCACGTAAACTTCGTTCAATTTGGAGTTTATCAATGACTTGAGGGTGGTCTTTCTTCAGAAATGACATCATAGGCACGACAAGGACAGTCACTGGCGCGACGAGCTTTGTCAGAAAAATCAAAGCTTCTTGAGCGATTTTAGGCTAATTCCGCACTCACAATTTCGAAGGTAGGCGCCAAATGTGTCCCACACGTTCCCTTCTCCACGTCAGCACAGTTGTTTACAGTCACACTGCCTACTTCCGGACAAATACGAATAATACTAGGGAGCGGCCGGGGTCGCACCCTATCGCAAGCCACCCGACATGGCCGTTGCCCGGCCGCCCTAACTTGTAGTGATGGTGTACCATAAAAAGCAGACTCTTGAAATCTATACGCTTCATTGTGTTGCGACCATTTTTTTACTATGGCCTGAGAATAACTGTAAAAGCATTTTATTAAAAGATATTGGAATATTTTGAAGTACAATTTGATGCCTTTTATTCGTATTATGCGTGATACAAAAATATACAACCTGTATCACTCTCTGCCGATTCATGTTGGCGTTTTTTTTCTCTACAATATTCTCTATCTCGGATAGCTGTAATTTCCTTAAATAGTACGTTTAAAGTCTCTAGATTTTGCGAGAACCTTGTGATATTTGCCTACTTATGGTGATATTTTCCCATTTCTCGCTAGCAACCTATTACATTTCAGAATATCTCCAGAAAACAGAGATCAACCAGCCGTGAAGATACAAAACAGCCCCATAAGTGTACAAGATCTACACAAACAAAAAAGTGACTCATTCAAGTATATACCGCAGCAATGATAGTGTAATTTGTGTGTCTTGTCATTGACCAGTTTTGCTACAAATAATCGTTTGGTGTAACGCTGATTTGCTACCAACGACGTTGTCGAGTTGGCGTTATTTTTAACCCCTGCGAACTGCAGGGGGGTTGATTTCCGCCCCCCTGAGATCTAAAAAACTATGCTACGTAGCGAGAAGCAGAAAACGGCATTTGATAGCTTGACACATGTTCTATCGAAATTATTCAGCATTATTTTATGTCAGGTCAAAATTGAGGTCACCAGAGGTCATCAAAGGTCAAATTTTCCAGTTTTTTCTCCTGTTTTAGGACATTGCTCCAGAAATTCCCATATATCTCAGAAACTATGATAGTTAGAAACAAACGGAAAAAAATAAAGCGCCAGACATTGAAATTTCCAATCGTTGAAGTGTCCTCAAATTTGATCCTATGTCAATATTTGAGGCTCCAGAGGTCAAAAAGAAGAAAAAATTGTTTTGCTAAATCGTTTTTCACTATTATTTTTTTACGTAATACAGATAACGAAAAACTGTTTACACCATTGTGTTTATCTTGTCAAGGCTCTTCGAATGATATACATGGTGACTTTGCTAAATTAACTTAAAATTTGACCTCAGGTCAAGGTCAATTGGTGACCCAAGTAGGGGATGTTGCATATGGGAAGACGTGTCTCGACGAGACAAACACATTGATGTCTGTTTTACTTCGCTATCTTTATTATGTCAGGAGTTATTGACAAAAAAGTGATGGGGACCTCGCATGACCTCAAATGACCCAATAGGGGCCACTGAACAAAACTTACACTTGGATCATCAAAAATATCGTATAATAACATGATCCAGAAGTAATTGGACTAATATCATGCATGCCCTTGAAATAGGAAGCATTTGTATATTTCCCCATTGACTTATTATGGGGAGGTTACGAAATTGACCTGACCTTAGGTCACCGATATCAAAATTCCGAGATACACGAATTGTAAGTACTTATGCCCTCATCACATCCTGTAAGTTTCAAACTGATCGGTGAAAAACTCTGACTTTGGCACAACTGCAAACAAAATTGGTGGTGGGGTCACTTACCTGTTCTGGTGACCTGACCTGAGATGACCCGAGGTTATTGTTTTTGTCAAAGTGTGCGCAATTGATGTGCTAACAGGTGTGCCAAAACCCGGCGGCGCGCAACGCCGCCGATTTTTCGCTATCTTTGACAAACCTGAGGGGGGCGGAAATCTAGAGCTATCTAGGGTAGAGCTATGGCCCCTGGGCGCTAATATTACCAATGTGTTCGCTGGCGCTCCATAAGAGTTGGCGACCAAGGGTTATCATTTTTTTAATAAAAAAAAGAAAAGGATCATACAGAAGCTAAATGCATAACCGTATTTTCTGGACGCGATGTGTTATACCACGTTATGGTTATCCAGAAGAAGAAGAAAAGGATCGTACGGACGCTAAATGTATAACCGTATTTCCTGGAGGTGATATGTTATACCACGTTATTGTTATCCAGATTTTTCGTTCGTCCGTACGTGCACACGGTTCATTTTGTCGTCTTATGATCCTATTCCTGAGTAACATAATTAGGTTACAAACCTGACCCGGTAAACAACAAGCCAGCGTTCCGCGCATTTGCCGCTCGTCGGTGCACGGAGAGCTGTGACAAAAAGATAACGGAGACGCCAAACGTCCTCGCTTTGAAGCAGGCTTATTCCTACCTTTGGGTAAGGAAGTAACACTTTAATTTCGATGTCCGTTTAAAATCATCTTTAGAACTTGCATCAGCATATTTCAGGTCGATAAAGTATCTTATATATGCATAGGCGATTGTTTACACCCTACCGTTTATGTTGTACAGTTATGACACGGCCGCCTCCAAAACATGGGCAGTCATCGGCTCTCGACGTCATGCTGTTCAAACTATGTTTGTTTTAAATTATGAGTCTTTGCAACGAAATTTGGGTATCTGAAGGCCAAACATTCCCCCCTCAAACTCAGCGGCTAGATCCGCCCCTGCGTACTAATTATTTTGTTTTGGAAGAAATAAACTGCATCCATATTTCGGTTAACCTGCGCTTGACCGGGGGATATTGTCCCCCCCAGACGAATTTTCGCGATAGCTCAAAACACAATGCCGCTATCAACGTGAAACTTTGGGTACCTTCTCCCACATACAATTTACATCTTCTGGGCGTAAATGAAGCAATTTCGTCGATTTTTTTTAGATATAGCAAATAGTGACGTCACTACACACGAGTTTGACGATCAAATCAGCTCTACTTTAACAGGCAGTCCAAAAAAAAAACACTTTTTGAGCAAAATACAATACAAGAACATCAAAAGATAGCAAAACGCAAGGCCTACAAAATGGCTATCTCCGATTTGTGATTTTTGTTTTACCCCAAAAATTGGAGAGAAAAATACGTTTTTTAAATGACCACAAAATCAAAATTTTCAAAGATGTTCTAAAACAGGAATATATGTTCGAGAACCACATACAAAAAATAACCAAACCAAATTTAAAGTCATATCTTTATTTTTGACTGACTTATGGCTCCCAAGTATGGTAACTCATGACGTTATATATTGAAATCGCGTTTTTGTTGTTGCTTTTATTGACCTGATAAAGACAAATAAATGACAGCACTGTATTTTTTAGACAAAACTTGTCTAGAAACATGCTTTTTTATTTATATTTATCTATTTCAAATTTTGACCATAACCTGAACTTGACCTGAGCTTGACACTAACTTCACTTAAATGAGTTCAGATGGTAAAATCACTATCATTATCGAATTATACGTGTAAAATAGCTACAAAACATGCGGCGCATGACTTTCGAAAATCTTCTGCGCATAGTGACCTTTTGTGACCTGACCTTGACCTTGAACTTTGCAGACAGTCTCATTTGAGCTCATGCGGGATGTTTATTATACCTTTGGGAACACTTTGGGTAATCATGGTCGCAATCAAAGCCTTTGGATGGAAAGTATGTTCCATCAACACAAATGCCTCGATTTTGACCTTTAACCCGATCTTGACTTGATATGTGACCTCAATTCGAAAATTGTGAGTACGCTTTAGATGCGTCTCATTGAGAGCTTTCTAATTCTGTCTTGCCCGTCTCGTTGCTATCATTGGTTCTGGAGATAACGAGGGGCAATATCCCCCCCCCCCCCTCCCCGGTCAATGGCGTTCGGCTGAGACCCCGGTCAAGCGCGTCAAGTGCAATTGTCAGGTCACTCTTATTTCGACCCCCCCCTCAAAAAAAAAATAGTATGATGCTTTTGTTTTCAATTACCAGCAGGCCTTTTCATTTTTCACAATTGCAATGAGCATTTATGTAAATAACGCTTCACCATATTAAAAAACAGTCCTTTCAATATATTCGTGTTAATCTTTTCATGCGTTTTGTAAAGCGGCTTGTGTAACGCCGAGCGTTTAGTTAAAGGTGCATTTTATTACGTTCCTTTTATAGCCGTCTGCCATTCAGTTTTCCATACATTATTTACTTATTGGTAGCCAATCTATCCAATTATCCATGGCCTGCTCATTTCGGCTGCGGAAGAATGCTTCAGAACTGTCACCAGGCGCGGACCCAGGATTTCGGTCAAGGGGGGGGGGCGCCACATGCAAAAAGTTGCGCCCTAAGGGCGCGTTTGTATGGCGCGACATGGGCGCGACATGGGCGCGACATGGGCGCGACCCGGGCTCAGGGGCGGGGACGGGGGGAGGGCTCAGGCGCCCCCCTTCCTGCATCCGCGCCTGGTCACTGTCCACACTGTTCGGTCCGAGCGTGCTTCTTCCACTGTCCTTGCTAATGTGGGGCAGGGCCAGGGCCACTCTGTTCACATCTGCGGGGAAGCGTCTGGCGACCAGTGGCGGTGCCAGGCAAAATGCAGCGGGGGGGGGGGGGCGGATGTCCCGATCTACACAGCAAGTGCCAGTAATCGATAGATACTTATAGATCATATATGTCATTTCGACAAATGTTTATGTTTGTCTCTGCTTTACGCCGCCATAGTGGCAAGCCTATCACCGCCACTGCTGTCGCCCATCTGGAAGTCTTGAAGGTACGATGTGACACCATTAGCTCCCCTCCGAGCCAGTTCATGACATTTCTATCATGTATTGTTCAGTGGGAGATGTGGTCGAAAGAACGGTACGAGTGGCAAACATGGCGCAGACATCGGCCGGCTATGGGACGTTTGCGGGTGGTGTACGGATGAGAAGGACATCGTTCATCAATGTTTACGCCCTGAGCAGGTATGCCATTAAAACCTAGTCCTCATTGGCATTGCTTGCGCTAATGATAGCTCCTTTTGTTCTCCTGTCCGGACTTCTTTTCATTGAACGGGTTTTTTCTTTCATCAATTATCGTAGTTTTGTTTGCAAGGGGGGCGGGTGTGCGTGTGCGTGTGCGTGTACGTGTGCGTGTGCGTGTGCGTGTGCGTGTGCGTGTGCGTGTGCGTGTGCTTGTGCGTGTGGCGTGTGCGTGTGCGTGTGCGACTGCGTGTACGTGTGCGTGTGCGTGTGCGTGTGCGTGTGCGTGTGCGTGTGCGTGTGCATGTGCGTGTGCGTGGGGGGGGGGGGGGGAGGGGAGGGCAAATCCAGTGGCGTATTTCCCAAAAGTTGTTGACCGAGGCTGAGGGGTAGCAGGCCGTCAGCGAAAAGTTGTTGACGGGGGGGGGGGGGGGGTAGAG
>JAXIVJ010003817.1:0-10000 GCA_036785665.1 Chirona hameri
ATTCGCGTTACAGGTCAAGTCGTTTTGTTCCGACACTTCAGCTGAGAGTGATCGCCTTTTAAAGGGAATGTTTCACCTTTCGGAAAGTTGTCAAATATACGCTGGTTGTAGTCGAAAATATGAAGTAAGTGCTGCTGAAAACGATGATGATATTTTTTCCCCTCGAAAAGTCACTTAACTTTATACAAATTAAGTTTTTTTAAATTTGGGATGATGACGTCATTATTGAGCTATAGACCGCCGCTGATTGGCTGACAAAGTGGCTGGCAGCCAATCAGCGGCGGGCACTAGCCTAGACCCCATTTTGCAAATTATAAATTAAATTGCTTAAAAACGGCTAAGTTTTGGGGAAATGACCTTAGTATTTTCGGCATTTCAATAACGGCCAAAAAGATAATGGCTATCTCAGTTCAAAACCAATACAAAGGTGAAACAATCCCTTAACTTTACGAACAGTGTGTACAACACCATACGCTGCCATTGTCAAAATCCAATCCAATTCAATCCAATCAATTCCAACATCCTCTGATAAAACCCCGGTCTTTTTATCCTCTAGGCCGTGCAAACCCCTCCCCGGCCCCATCTCCCCGCGAGCCGTGGGAGGCAGCAGCGCCAGAAGTCTGCAATAAGGAGTTTCCGTTAATTATTCGCGAATGAGAGAACACTGCCAGGCGGCGGCTTGTCGCCTTTGTTCCCTAAACACCACGCAGTGACGCCAGCAGCCAGATGGGGAAGGGGGGGGGGGCGCTCCGCGGTCAGGGAGAGGACGGGTTTGGTGCGCTGATACTAAATTGTGCCATTTGCGCCTTAATGCTCAATTCGCAATTCGTTCTGAATATTCGCCCCTACCTTTTGCTACGATCGTGATTTTCTTTTGCTAGTTTCAGCCGAAATCGATACAAAAGCGATCAAGTGTGACGACAGCGGCTATAACATTTGCAGTTCAAATACTTATCGTCATTTTGCTGTTTGTTGTCTATCACAGCCACCAGTTAATTGAAAAACGAGCAAAACACAACCCCGCCAGCGACTAAACTGTGGTCCGAGCTGCTGTAACCCAACCCCCAACCCTCCCAGACAAGAAGTCTGCTTTTACCGCGAATCGCCGGTCACGTAGACCACTGTGCGCTCAGTTCCTTCTGCGGAAATCTGCGGTCCGTTGAACCACTGTGCGCTTAGCCCCGTCCGGTTTGTTGGCTGCAGTGCAAGGCTGCTGTATACGGAGAGGAAAGGAGCGAGGAGCGAGGAGGGAGAGCGAGGAGAGAGAAGAGAGAGAGAGAGGAGAGAGAGAGAGGAGAGAGGAGAGAGGAGGAGAGAGGAGAGAGGAGAGAGGAGAGAGGAGAGAGGAGAGAGGAGAGAGAGAGATGAGAGAGGAGAGGAGAGAGGAGAGGGAGAGAGGAGATAGGAGAGAGGAGAGAGGAGAGAGGAGAGAGGAGAGAGAGAGAGGAGAGAGGGAGAGAGGAGAGAGGAGAGAGAGAGAGGAGAGAGGAGAGAGGAGAGAGGAGAGAAGAGACGAGAGACGAGAGAGGAGAGGAGAGGAGAGGAGAGGAGAGGAAGAGGAGAGGAGAGGAGAGAGAGGAGAGGAGAGGGAGAGGAGAGGAGAGGAGAGGAGAGGAGAGGAGAGGAGAGGAGAGGAGAGGAGAGGAGAATAGTCCCCAGGTTATCACGAACCTCGGGTGTCGGGTCCGCTCTTCCGTGACGACAGCGGGGGGGGGGGGGGAGTTGGGGAGGGGCAGGTAGGGCGTGCCGCTGAGAGAGGCACAGCCGCGACCGTGTGCGAGTGAGTGCAGGCGCACAAGAGACACAGGCCCACCCGAAGATCCGCGCTGGATGGCATATCGGTCACAACGTGTCCCAAGCCGGGTTCACATCGGTTTAAAGTAAGATTCATATTGAAATCACATCTGGTTCACATCTGCTTAGTATCAATTTCGATCGGATTCACGTCGGATTCACACAACTTCACATCGGCGTTACATACGAGTCTACATCGAGTTCGCATTGGAGACATATCCTCCTAGTGGATGGTTCAACAACCTCAAATCAGTCAAATCAATGTCTATCAATGCCGTATCGGATTCCGCAGGGGTTGAATGTCACGGGTTCTCCGGACATCTCTATCACAAATCGGTCATTTCCGGTTATCCAACAGAAAAAAGGCTGACTGAAATCCTGGCTGAAGAAATCCAGTTGTCGTCGTCAAAGCATCTGCAAAGCTGTTTCCGAGAAGCTTTGGCAGACTTTATACGGCTTTAGTTCTGAAAAGCGCCGTATGTTGTGCAGAATCGGAGGTATCAACTCCGATGGCGCCGTGGACACAGGCGTCTCTCGAGGTTCTACAGAGTTCGGTAACAAACAAGCTGTGTTGCAGGAGTCACTGGCGGATCAGCCTCTCTCCATGCGGGGGATCTTTTTTTGGGAAAATGGTACCACCATTTTTTTCTCTGCAGATTTGAGCCGTCACCTTATTTTGGTATCGAGCTTAAGAAATTCACTTCTCAAATTCACACATTTTTTTTCCGAAAGAAAAAGTTAACACCAAAAAATGGAGTAAAAAACCCAAATTTCCGAGATAGCCATTTTGAAGAGAATCTCATTTCCTTTCCTTTCACGGTTTTGTATTTGCAATTTGCTCCAAAACTCTATTTTTTTTACGATTTGTCAAACATTTATCGTTTTTCCACCAAAATGGTATGACATGACGTCATTAAAACGTCATATTTCCCAAAATACTACATCAATTTCATTGAAATTTAGTCGAGAAGACTTAGACTTGATGCAGGATACGGTACTGAAAGTTTCACGTTGATATCTACCAGTCAAACGCCTTTTTTGCGATGACCGAGCGGGCGCGCACAGGTAAAGCTAAAACAGGTTGAAATATGAAACGGTACGGGAGCACACATGGTAGTAACACATAGTCCCTTTTAGTCCTCCATAAAAAATTTCCAGGCCTCCATGCATGCCAACATAAAAATTAAGTTTGATTAAATTGTACATGCTCGCCTTTCTCGAATACGCCAAAAGGTAGCCACGTCCTAAGCGGCTGCAGGCTTTAGCGTAGGAAAAAAAACGAATGCTTTGATAAATCAAGCCATTTTTTTATCAATAATATTTTTGTCTTTTCGACGTCTGCGGGTACCACGCGCTGTGGTACCATCCCATCAGAACGCACCATAACAAAAGCAAAATTGATTGATGGACCTATCCAATGTGAAAACCCGATCTCAATCGGAGCAGTGGTTGCAAAGTTATTAGCCTTCCGAAAAGCGTCTGTATGGCCGGGTCGGGCTGGGGTCGGGCCGGGTCAAATGTAAATGTGTCTAGTAAGTTGACGAGTAAGCCTCACCGGGCGCTTCGCGCCCGCTCGTAATCACAGTTTTCACGTTATTGAGAAAATCCGGGAAAGTGGCAGATTCTGCCCCCCCCCCCCCTAGCGGGGCGCGGGTTAAGTGTCACTTGGGCTGCTTGATTGCATCAGGTGCGCTGTATTGTATATCATTGAAAGAAAAGGAGACATAAAAAACTTCAAATTCAATCACTCGAGAGAAGAAAAAAACTCAGTTCTCATGAAGTTTTCTCCTAAGATCATGTTGTTCACGTGCAGTGCAGGGAACGCGCAGAGGGGATACTTGTATTGAATGCCCTGTCCCCCCAGATTCCTGGGGGGGATTTGCCCCTGAGTCCCCCCTGGATCACCAGGGAAAGGAGACCCTCTGCCAGACACTTAACCCCTATTCCCTGCGGGGTGGCAGATTCTGCCCCCCGGTGGTTTTGCACTTGCCGTTTCTAAACCGTTAGGCTTAGCGTCTTGAAACTTTGTGACTTTTCTCAACTTTGAATGGCGCGTGTTGCCAAAAATTTTATAAAAAACGGGCCAGCAGAGGCGGTGCCAGGGCTCCTGTTTGGGAAGGGTCTTACGAATGCGGTTGTGCGGTGCATACTTCCTCGTAGTTTGCGGTGCAATAAATGCGTCAGAAACATTTGCCTAATGCAATATCATCATACATACTAAGATTATACATGTTGTTTGGCAAGAGTGCACTCAGGTACAAAATATAGGAGGCGATACCCTCACTCAAATAAGGTCCAACTTCAAATAGTAAGATGACTACAAGCGTTACTCGATGGTGCGCCCCCCCCCTCCCCCCACCGTTGTTTTCCTGGACTCCGCATCTGTGCAATATCTAAATTTACACATTACAGTAAGTAATGCCCACATGGATGTTCATGTCGTCCAAACAATCACGAACAGGCACCAATTTGTCTATCAGAAAGTGCCCCCCCCCATGTTCATCCCTAATACGCCTATGATTTTTAATTTTGGTATTTATCTTTTCGTATCCCTTGAAGAACCAGTGCATTTGAAGCTCAAAAACGTTGTAAAAGAAAATCGTGAACCACAATGGCCGCAAGACCTTTAAAAAAAAGATCGTATTTGTTGCCCACTGCCCCATTTTTGACCAAACATAAAATCAGGGACCACTAAAAGAAAATCTCGTCATGACGATCGAATGGTCGTTTTCTCCAAATCGAACTGAGCGGTTCTCTCGAGATCTCTGGGGGGGGGGGGATCTGCCCCCCCGCAGGGTTAACGTAATTTTGGTCCGCCGCCAGGGAATAGGGTTAATTAAATTAATTTCCCCCCATTTCCAAATTTGCATAAACAATTGCGAAACTTGTGTCATAGCCGCGAAGCGGCGCGATATTTTACAAGTTTTTTACTGCCTGGATAGCTGGATTTTGACTGCTTCAAAGCCAAATTTTACGATAAATTGTTCACTTTCCCCGCAAAATTGTCAACTCCCCAGTTTCCTCCTAAGATCATTGTTTTATCACGTTCAGTACAGGGAACGCGCGAGGGGGGGGGGGGGCATAACTTGTATTGAATGCCCCCCGATATTCCTATGTGTGTTGGGGGTGGGGGGGGGGGGGGGGGGGGCATTTGCCCCTGATGCCCCCTTGGATCCGCCAGGCAGGGAGTTGATGTGCGAGACAAGGTCTTGGGTCTCAGACATGAGTTTTCATTTCGAATGTAGCACTCATAAAATACAGGTGCAGTATAGAGCCTTTGGGCCTTTGAGGTCTATCTACGACTGAGGTTACTTCTTCTTCTATAGCGTTGCGATCAGTGTTGGATTTTTCCTTTCATGACCTGGTACCGGAGAGTACAAATCCATAGGTGGAGAGTACAATTGCATTGTCAGCAAGTTAAGATTTTCCATTTTGTTTTTATTATTTTATGTGGAAAGTAAAAAATCCTGATTGTATGGATATTAAACCATTGAGGAAATTGTAATTATATTTAAACTACAATGTCGGTAAGATCAGGCGAAAAGAGGGCACATTTCCTGAAAAAATATGAAGAGAGCAAAATTCTTTGGACCAAAAGTCCAGAAAATGGCCCAAATTCCAAGGCTGGTTGCGGATAGCAACTGCTTGTATCCGATGGGGACCAAGCGCCCCATTCGAACATACAAGCTTTCGATTAATATATTCACCCAGCACCAGCGTTCCTTCGGCTCCCAATTCCAGAGGCCGCGTGCCATCAAACCATTTCCAGTCGGAATTGCAATCCGCTCAGCGAAACCTAATCTGTTCAGATCGGAGGGCCCTACACGCAGATAGGAGGGCCCTACACGCAGATCGGAGGCCCTACACGCAGATAGGTGAGGGCCCTACCGCAGATAGGAGGGCACTACACGCACAACTCCGGCCAGTACGCCTCAAACGATTCTCTGCCGCTGTGATGAACCTATTCACACAAACCAGGCGACGGGGTCCGACGAGCGTGGTTTTTTTTTTTTGTGCGCGGCAGCGAAGCGGCTCCGGCTCCTTTTTGTCTTCCATCTTTGTGATGGGGCATTTTCATACTAAGCGGCGCCATCAGAGGGGCAACGCGTCTCTCACCCTGCAAAGACGAGCGATGATGCCTTCATAAGGCCATTTGCTTCCCTCTGGTGCGAAGGAACGGGCGTTTGAGAGCGTAGTGACGAGTCGCGAGCGACGACTCCACTCGCCGATAAAAGAACCCGCCAACTGTCACCCAGAGTGGAAGATACACTGCATGACGCCTTCTTTGTGTCCGAAGGTTGTATGGGTTCGGAGGTTCTGGGTTCCGAGGTTCTGGGTTCGGGGTGTGTGTGGTTCGGAGTTATGTGTTCGAGGGTTATGGATTGGAGAAGTGTGGGTTAGGAGGTTGTGGGCTCAGAGTTTATGTGTTTGATAGTGTGGGTTGGAGGTTGTGGGCTCAGAGGTTATGTGTTTGAGAGTTATGGGTTAGGAGGTTGTGGGTTAGGAGGTTGAAGATTAAGAGGTTATGTGTTTGAGAGTTGTGGTTAGAAGGTTGTGGTTAGGAGGATGTGGGTTAGGAGGTTTGTGGGTTAGGGAGGTTGTGGGTTAGGAGGTTGTGGGTTAGGAGGTTGTGGGTTAGGAGGTTATGGGTTCAGACTCTGAACCTAGTCTGAACTGAACCTCTCAACTTCAAAGGTTGTGGGTTTGAAGGTTTTGGGCTTGGATCTTGTGGGGTTTTGTGATGTTGTGAGTTCGGAGGTTCTGATGTGCACGAGACGGCCGCCACCAGACCAGCAATGATGACTGCTAAGCCGCACGACCGCCGCCTCCATCGCCACCATCCAGGGCTCCTCTGTAACTGGAGCGTCAAAGCCGCTCGCTGCAGCAGCTGTAACTAGGGCCAGCTGGCGGATGGGCGAGGTGCCAGACTGGCAAACGAAGGTCAAAAGAGGGCGGTGACCGACGCGGCGGTGATGTGGCGGATCGAATGGGGCGGGTAAGGGGCAGGCATTGGCAGGGCTGTTGATTGGTGGTGGTGGTGGTGGTGGTGGTGGTGGTGGTGGTGATTGGTGGTGGTTGGTGGTGGTGGTGGTGTGGTGGTGGTGGTGGTGGTGGTGGTGGTGGTGGTGGTGGTGGTGGTGGTGGTGGTGTGGTGGTGGTGGTGGTGGTGGTGGTGGGTGGTGGTGTGGTGGTGGTGGTGGTGGTGGTGGTTGGTGGTGGTGTGGTGGTGATTGGTGGTGGTGTGGTGGTGGTGGTGGTGGTGGTGTGGTGGTGGTGGTGGTGTGTGGTGGTGGTGGTGGTTGGTGGTGGTGGTGGTGGTGGTGGTGGTGGTGGTGGTGATGGTGGTGTGGTGGTGGTATGGTGGTGGTGGTGGTGGAGGTGGGTGGTGGTGGTGGTGGTGGTGGTGGTGGTGGTGGTGGTGGTGGTGGTGGTGGTGGTGGTGGTGGTGGTGGGACCAGTGACAAAGTGAAGGGGGCGTGTCCAAATAATCATGTTACGTGGACTGTCCACTCCAGGCACGTGGACTGTCCACTCCAGGCAGCGTCAGCCGTTCACTCGAAGTGCCAGATATACATTGTGCGGATATTGGACCTGATAGGCCTGATATCCGGATATCCGGACCTGATATCCGGAAGACCATATAAAGTCGAATAGAGATCGAATAGATCAAAAGCCCAACGACATTTTTTCTCGTGGGGATAAATAAATAAACGTATTTGCTACTGGTTCAGACTTCCGATCTCTTGTGCTTCACATGCAAAGCATAAACATGCTATTATTCATACCCAGGACTGGAAGCTTAACATGTGCGCACCCTCCTATCGGCCCACAGGTTTGACAAAACACGCTCGATGACACCAGAAAACAATTCACATAAAGTTGTTTCATTCCAGTTCCTTAATATAGCACTCGGGCTGTCGGATTATACGTGCCACCGCTGTACTCGAAAGGTACGAGTATGACAAAAGTTGACTTTGATCCAAGTTGACAAAAATGTTTCACGAACTACAACTGTCATCCCGATTGCACTCAATGATAAAATGCCAGAAGTATGTCTAATACGGGGCGAACACCGCTGTTGGCATCAGTTGCTTGGTTTGTGGACCAAACACCATATCCTCTTTGGACCAATGCGCTAATCGGAACTCCCCACTCTGCTCCGAGGGGCTGGGGCGACCTTTTCGGAGGCCCGCCGATTCGCCGGGGATTTGAACCCCGGTGCCCGGCACAGAAAGCAAGTATCTTACCACTTGCGCCTGGCATTGCGTCTACGCGCGGAGTTCAGCTTTGCTCTCAACATCGTGAGACGTGAGCCAATCGTGAGAACGTGAATCAATACCACTGACGGGCCGTATCGTCCGAACGTGCACACAATCCTGGTCATTGGAAGACAATCTAAGCGTCTTTCAACTGTGTCTTTCAACAGGATGTGTCCTGATTACAACAGCCTTCGAATTACTGAAGGCGAAATATAGCCAGTGAATGTTTATACACGCCCCAATACTGTTTGAGAGTAACTTCTTAGCCAATCGAACTGACGCGACCTCCGGGTGAACTCCCCATCGCTTCACCAAGCTGCCACAGCTGTAACACGACGCCGGGTAACTCTCCCGGGACACCCGGCGCGGGTAACTCTCCCGGACACCCAGCGCTGGGTAACTCACTCCGGACACCCGGCGCGGGTAACTCTCCCGGGACACCCAGCGCGGGTAACTCTCCCGGGACACCCGGCGCGGGTAACTCTTCCGGGACACCAGGCGCGGGTAACTCTCCCGGGACACCCGCGCGGGTAACTCTTCCGGGACACCAGCGCGGGTAACTCTTCCGGGACACCAGGCGCGGGTAAACTCTCCCGGACACCAGGCACGGGTGTAACTCTCCCGGGACACCCGGCACGGGTAACTCTCCCGGGACAACCCGGCGCGGGTAACTCTCCCGGGACACCCGGCGCGGGTAACCTCCCGGGACACCCAGCGCGGGTAACTCTTCCGGGACACCCGGCGCGGGTAACTCTCCCGGGACGCACAGCGCCACCCATCAAAACACCCAGCACCCAGCCACCCTTCTCAGTTACACAACAAAGACGCCAGCTGCTGAAAAATGCGCCCCGAATGTCTCTGCTCGGCCCGGCTTGGCGAGACTGTCTCCAGACAGTTTATTTACGAATCTCCAGTCGAGGAACAGTGAGTTAATATCCGGCTCGGTTCAAAGTACAAAATGTTACAGAAAAACAAGCGCAATTCGAAAAACACAAATGTCGCAACATAAAATAATGTGATCATAGTAAGGGCCAGGACAAAATATTTTCATTTAATCTGCTTTAGCCAGCTTGTCTCCATCTAGCACGTCTCCTGGTGGTCCCCGCTCCGTTAAGCGTCACTTTGCATATTGTTGCTTCTACCTCCGCACCATGGAAAGGATCATTGAGGCGGTGCTTTATTTTGGGACAATATTCTCACCTACCTTACGGCCCACGGTCATTTGACCCTTTACAGGCGACACATCAAAGTATATGTTTTAAAACAGAATGAATGACTTTCGACTGCCGTCGCGGTTATCAGAGGTCTCGTTTACGACACAATATAAGTGTAATATCTTTGTCACTAAACACCCTGTCGAACTGGCTCTATTTGGTTCTTCTTCTATCTGCTCCATTTTACTTCGCTCAACTCTGTCGTGTCTTTCCTACCATGACTCGTGCTTCTATTACTCTGACTCTACTACATCACTCTGCTCTGCTTTGTTATGTCCTGTCTGCCTCTTCCTCTTCCTGTACCTGCTGTGTCTGCCTTTGTCTCTGTGTGAGCCTGCCTCTGCCCAGCCTCTTCCTCTTCCTGTATCTGTCTGTGGCTGTACCTGCTCGTGTCTGTTTTCGTCTCTGTGTGAGGTCTGCCTCTGCCCAGCCCCTTCCTCTTCCTGTATCTGTCTGTAGCTGTGTGCCTGCTGTGTCTGTCTTTGTCTCTGTGTGTGTCTGCCTCTGCCCAGCCTCTTCCTGTATCTGTCTGTAGCTGTGCCTGCTGTGTCTGTCTTTGTCTCTGTGTGTGTCTGCCTCTGCCCAGCCTCTTCCTCTTCCTGTATCTGTCTGTGACTGTACCTGCTGTGTCTGTCTTTGTCTCTGTGTGTGTCTGCCCTCTGCCAGCCTCTTCCTCTTCCTGTATCTGTCTGTAACTGTACCTGCTGGGTCTGTCTTGTCTCTGTGTGTGTC
>JAXIVJ010003817.1:12500-85000 GCA_036785665.1 Chirona hameri
TGTGTGTGTGTGTGTGTGTGTGTGTGTGTGTGTGTGTGTGTGTGTGTGTGTGTGTGTGTGTGTGTGTGTGTGTGTGGTGTGTGTGTGTGTGTGTGTGTGTGTGTGTGTGTGTGTGTGTGTGTGTGTGTGTGTGTGTGTGTGTGTGTGTGTGTGTGTGTGTGTGTGTGTGTGTGTGTGTGTGTGTGTGTGTTGTGTGTGTGTGTGTGTGTGTGTGTGTGTGTGTGTGTGTGTGTGTGTGTGTGTGTGTGTGTGTGTGTGTGTGTGTGTGTGTGTGTGTGTGTGTGTGTTGTGTGTGTTGTGTGTTGTGTGTGTGTGTGTGTGTGTGTGTGTGTGTGTGTGTGTGTGTGTGTGTGTGTGTGTGTGTGTGTGTGTGTGTGTTGTGTGTGTGTGTGTGTGTGTGTGTGTTGTGTGTGTGTGTGTGTGTGTGTGTGTGTGTGTGTGTGTGTGTGTGTGTGTGTGTATCTGACCCGGCGCGGCCCGGCCGGTCGGTCGACCACACAGAGTCCGCTATATACCGTATTCCAGCGAGGGCTCTCAGTCTCGCTAATATACCGATATTCCAGCGAGGGCTCTCAGTCTCGCTATATACCGTTATTCCAGCGAGGGCTCTCAGTCTGCCGGCGAGTTTAGACGACTCCCAGTCTGCAGAGTTCAGACTCGGCTCGCGGCGGTCGCGAAACTGCAGAGTTCAGACTCGGCTCGCGGCGGTCGCGAAACGGCTGTAGTGTACCTACAATAGGGTGTGCTAAAACAAAACAATTGTTGAAAAGTATTGGTGCTCACGGCTAATGTGGTTCTCCGAGACCTGACGAGTTGAACGGTGTCATTTGTATCCATATTGGAGTTGCTCTAGGGGTTCCTCAAAAGGCTTAAAGTTTGGGGTGTATTGACCCATTACGGCAATGAGGGATCACTATCTGCATGGGGCTCCGGTGGACAGTTGCGTCTGTTAGGAAGCATAAATATATTTTCCCCGCTGATTCTTAACCCGAACATTGCCGGGAAAAATAACATAATTTCAAAATTTTAACAAAAATCTTCAAAAAATTATCAAGACTTTTTTTAAATAAAATATCATAAATGGATTGCTGACAAAATTCTGGACCCGATATATTACTTTTTAATCAAAATATCGAACCTAAAATGTTGGGTAAAAATGGAACAGAAATGTGTCCAAAAGCTTAGTGCAAGCCTATTTTCAAGCTGACAGACATGACACACAGATACAGCTGACAAGACACATTTCTGTTCCACTTTTAGCCAACATTTCAGATTCGATATTTTGATTAAAAGGTCATCTATCGGGACCAGAATTGTATCAGCAATCAATTGTATCAAATCAAATCAATCAGCAAAAACATATTTAAAAAAAACTCAAAATTTTGGATTTTTTTTTGTTAGGGGGGGGGGCAATATTCGGGTTAAGCATCAGCGAAAAATCAATTCATGCCTGTTAACAGACGCAACTGTCCACCAGAGCCCCATGCAGATAGTGATCCTCATTGCCGTAATGGGTCAATACACCCCAAACTTTAAGCCTTTTGAGGAACCCCTAGACCAACTCCAATATGGATACAAATGACACCGTTCAACTCGCCAGGTCTCGGAGAACCACATTAGCCCTGAGCACCAATACTTAACATTTTGTTGGCACACCCTAGTGTACAGTCGTACTGGGCACAAACGGTACACTACACACGGAACCCTGGCTGGAGATCTCTTTTGAGTCGGAGGGGGAGGGGGGAGGGAGTCTGGAGGGGGCTCACCATCAACAGGGCCCCCGCAATACAAGGGGCCCCGGGGTAGTGCCGAATCTAGCGTTGTTGAGTTGGGGGGGGGGGGGGTCAGGGAAGAGTTGTTGACCGGGGGGGAGCGTCACAACAAGCTTGAGAACCCTCGGGCCAAACAAGGGTTCTCAAGCTGACCGAGAACCCCTCAAGCCGACCGGGCCAGCTCAGGCCAACCAAGGGCCCCAAGCTGACCAAGTGCCCCATCAAGCCGACCGAGGGACATCTCAGGCTGAGCGAGGGCCCCTCAGACCGATCGAAAGCCTCTCAGGTCGAACGAGGGCCCCTTAGGCCGACATAGCCATCTCAGGAAGCCCGAGAGTCCCGCAGGCCCACCCTTTGAAGCTGACTGAGGGCCTCCCAGAAAGACTGAGGGCCTCCTTAGACAGACTGAGGTCTTGAGCTCTCCTGGCTAACCGAGGGTCCCTCAAGCCGACTGGGGGCCATCTCATGCCGACTGAGGGCTTCTCAGGCTGACTATGGGCCCCCTCTCGGCTCTCACTGACTGAGGCCCCCCCTCAGGCCGGAGGGGGGACATCTAAGGTCGACCGAGGGCCCCTCAGGCGTAACGATGGTCCCTTAAGCCAACCGAGGGCCCCTTCAAGCCAACCAAGGGCCCCTCAGACCGACCGAGGGCCCCTCAGGCCGACTGTGGGCCCCTCAGGCCGAGCCGGGCCCCCTCAGGCCTACTATTGGCCCCTGAAGACGACTGTGAGCCCCCAGGCCTACTCTGGGCCCTCTCAGGCCGGCCAAGGGCCATCTCAGGACGACCGAGGGCCTCTGGCCGACCGAGGGCCCCATCATGTCGTTTTTTTAGTCGGCATGGACCACCCATGCCGACTTGAAGACGGCTAACTCGGTTTATAAACTCCCATTTTGGCATGTGTAGGGCCCATTCTGACCTATGACCATCCGCTTTCATCTTGCTCAAGAGGGCACCACCCTGTTTTAATTTGTGTATTGGACCCCCTGGACCCCCCCCCCCCCGTTTTTAACATCCGGGGGGCCCAGGGAGGTCGGGACCCCCGATCCCCTGGATCTCCAGCCCTGCACGGAACACACAGCACCAGCCACGTGACACACGTGCTAAAGGCGCACAAGGCGCGCGGCACTCACGGATTTATGAATTTACAGCTCCTTAATGAGCCGATCACGAAAGCTGCAACACTCAACTGGAATCGTTTGAACTTCGATGACCAGATTAGGATGCATTTTTTGACTACCCGTAACCGTTGCCTAGCGTGCCTTGTGACAAGGAAATTTATCTCTTTTTTTTTCTTCTTTTTTTTAATTTTTATTATAAATTTTATTTTATTTTAATTTAATTTAATTTCTTAAATTTAGAAATTTAAGAAATATAAACCTGCAGGGTGTGACTCCTAGTTCGATGCCCTCTCCGTCCTCCTCCGCACTGGAGCCCACGTTATCACGTCTGCGCCTGGTTCCGATTACAGCTGGCTCGTGTCCACGCGTCCTCAATCCCCACCTCCGCCCCTCCGCTGTGACCTGGCATCCCCTACTCTGAACCGTCTCCGATGCGACTGATCGCCTAAGCCAATCAGCGGAGTATCCATCCTCTGCCGCCCCCGCCCCCGCTGCCGACGACGACGACGTCGAGCAGTCCAGCAAAAACCTCAGCGGGCCGGTGGGCAGCGGATTACAGGCGCAGAAGCCCACTGGCTGCGGCAGTCGGCAGGGGCGTACCCAGGAAGTCATTGGGGGAGAGAGGCTGAGGGAGGCAGCGGCGAACCCAAGAGGTCATTACAGAGAGGGCGGTACGGCAAGAGGTCATCACAGAGAGGGCGGTACGGCAAGAGGTCATTACAGAGAGGGCGGTACGGCAAGAGGTCATTACAGAGAGGGCGGTACGGCAAGAGGTCATTACAGAGAGGGCGGTACGGCAAGAGGTCATTACAGAGAGGGCGGTACGGCAAGAGGTCATTACAGAGAGGGCGGTACGGCAAGAGGTCATTACAGAGAGGGCGAACCCAAGAGGTCATTACAGAGAGGGCGGTACGGCAAGAGGTCATTACAGAGAGGGCGGTACGGCAAGAGGTCATTACAGAGAGGGCGGTACGGGAGACAGGGGCGTGCACAGGTCATAACACGGGAAGGCGGTAAGGGAGGCAAGGACTTGTCCAGGAAAAGGTACTTCTGGGGCCTCAGGATCTTTAACTGGTCCAGGACAAACCACTCAACAGCGGAAGATGAGCACTGCATTCAACTGGTAAGGATCGTGAAACGAGTGAGACAAAAAATCGGGATCGTTTTGTTTTCCATTCTTCCAAACTAGCATAAGGAACACGCTACGAGCAGAGGTCCGACGAACGGAGGCGAGCTCACGTATATCTCTGCAATGCGGATCCAATAACTGGAACGTTCAATTTCCGCGAACCCGCTTCTGATGGAAGGCAAATAAATTCATGGATTACAGGGGCCACGGAATCTCGACGGAGCGAGCAGTCTGGGTGCTCCCCGCAACGTCATCCATTTTGCACAAACGAATCCATGCAAGAGTTGCACAAACGGGTTAACTCGGGACAACTCAGGGTAGCTGCTCCGAGTAACGCAATGCACCACAGAGTAGCCGGGGTAACAAGAATACCCCGAGGTAACCAAGAGTAGCTCGAGGTAACTAGGAGTAATTCAGGGTAACCCAGGGTAACAAACAAATCAAAGGTAGCTCATGAGTCATGATAAATATCAGGCTTGCTCATCGCGCGGCATCACATTGGGCATCACTGCATGCAGCAGGCAATCCACAGAAACCCACAGCCACAGACCGTGGCCCACTCCCGGCGGCCGGCGACCAAGATCCCGGGATACTGCACGTCCATGCCCGCCCACGTGGCCGCTGACCCCGCTGACCCCATCGTCACGTGACCGAATGAGCGGGAAAGCTGGCGGGATGCAGGCGCCGTAAAAGACAAGACGGGTTACCGCGCGATGGACAGCGTCTAGTTGGACCCAGGGACGGATACAGGCGGTCTCTTGAGGGGGTCGGCGACGCAGAGGCGGAGCAAGGGGTGAGCGAAAACGGGGGCGGAGCCAGGGTGAGTTAGGTGTGAGCGCAAAAGGGGCGGAGCCAGGGGAAGTCAGGGGTGGGCGAAAGGAGGGCGGACTGCGGTGTGTCAAAATTGAAGTGGTCTTAGAGTGACAACTACAGCTAGTAAGAATGCACCGTTGCTTTATTCGACCGCGGTCTTTGCAATACAAGCACAGCAACGATGTTGCAATATATGTTGGCGCAACAAGCGGAGCAAACGAGTCACATGTCTGGGCTATTATACATGTCTGGGCTATTATACATACATGTCTGGGCTATTATACATACATGTCTGGGCTATTATACATGTGGCCCGAACGTCCACGCGAGGCGGGCCACACCACAAAGTGCCCCTACAAGTGGCCCGAACGTCCACGCGAGGCGGGCCACACCACAAAGTGCCCCTACATGTGGCCCGAACGTCCACGCGAGGCGGGCCACACCACAAAGTGCCCCTACAAGTGGCCCGAACGTCCACGCGAGGCGGGCCACACCACAAAGTGCCCCTACATGTGGCCCGAACGTCCACGCGAGGCGGGCCACACCACAAAGTGCCCGGTCATGTGGCCCGAACGTCCACGCGAGGCGGGCCACACCACAAAGTGCCCGGTCATGCCTGGTGCATGGCCTTCGTTTTTTGACCTGCTCCTCTCTCCGTGCTGGTCAGAAAGTGGCTGTCATCACTCATCTCGTCAGCCTCTCGCCTTTGCTCTCTCTTTCTCTCTCCCCCCAGCAGTCAGACTCTGCAGAGACAGAGATCACCGCCATCGTCTGCGACCTCTGGAAACCTCTGGTGACCCGGGCGAGCGACACAGACGCCGGAAACTGGGTCATCAGACAGCGCCGCGCCGGAGACTCCGACCGCACCATGTCGACATGCTGGCAAACTACCGACCAACACGCGACGCCGCGACTCGCGGGTGAAAATGGTGAAACCAGGCACAAAACTCGGGAAATCTGCGCAAGCCTTCATAATTCGTACTATTTAGCAACACACAAAACACTCGGCACGTGAGAAAGAAACATAGCTAAGTAAAATAATTTGAATGACAACAAACTGAGTGTTTCAATAGAATGTCGCGTGGTGTTATTTTCCAACGAATAGATTAACAGCAGCCAAGACTGTGCACAGGTTATGTGATTAACCTCTGCCGTTTCGTTTGCCCGTTCAAAGCGTGACGGGCGCGTGTGCTCGTCTGCCCTAGTTCGCACGAAGAACCGGGTTTTTGTTATCAAAACGGACGGCGAACCGTTGTCGGACCAAATAAAGGACTACCCCAGTACCACCGGTGGGAGTGGAAGGTCGAAGGAAGGCGGGGCTCATATGGGCATGTCCTGCGTGTGTCTATGTATGGGTCACGAAACTGATTGTCGTGCCCCAATGAGTGGGCGTTCGTGCAGTTTGTGTGTTTGCAGACTATTTCCGAGGACAAAGCAGAAGGAGGTCATGTTTATAAAAGGTGCCGAAATGGTTGGACTATGTTAATCAAACCAGGACGGCGAATCGTCGAAGTGAATCAGCTACAGCACGTCGCCATGCGGCTTCATAGAGACATGCACAATTAAACCACCAATGTCAACAACCACGTGCCAAAGATCAACAATCACGTGCCAGAGATCAACAACCACGTGCCAAAGATCAACAACCACGTGCCAGAGATCAACAACCACGTGCCAAAGATCAACAACCACGTACCAAAGATCAACAACCACGTGCCAAAGATCAACAACCACGTGCCAAAGATCAACAACCACGTGCCAAAGATCAACAACCACGTGCCAGAGATCAACAACCACGTGCCAAAGATCAACAACCACGTGCCAAAGATCAACAACCACGTAACAAAGATCAACAACCACGTGCCAAAGATCAACAACCACGTGCCAGAGATCAACAACCACGTGCCACAGTGTGGCACTCGGACGCTGCCCCAGCAATAAAACAGCTTACGTCTCCATTGATAAAACAGAAACGCATACCACAACACGGAGACTGAGCAACTCTCATCAACATCGCATCGAACAGCACAACATTAGCCAGCTCAGAAAACCACGTGCCAGACAACCAACTGCAACCGCCGTGGTGGAGAAACACCCATCTCAGCGAGACACTCTCCTCCGTAAACCGCCGACCTTTGCCGCAGCAGCCGCCGAAGCTGCGCGATCCGAGCCTGTTTTCTCCGTTTCAGCTGCCGCAGTGTGCCGCCACGGGACCATTTCGGTATTGTCCCGCGCGCGTCCGACGCGTGGCCGCTATTTACCGAGACAATTCCGACAGAATGAAGACGGAAGCGGACGAGCCGCACGCGGAAAACGCGCAGAGGCCGGCCACAAAAACAGCAGCCGCGCTCGCCTCCTGCTGCCAGCGAGCAGAGACGGGAACAGGAAAGCCTGGGGCAACGGCGATATTTGCAGCCACAACAGCCGATAAAGTACGAGATAAAAATAGCAGCGACTACCAGATATGCTCTTAAATCCGCGGCAAACGCTATCGGTTACATTTCCAACGCAATAAAGCGTGAAGCACCTAAAAGACGTCGGTTTCTCGAAGTTCGCAAATATTTTACCCACATGTCTATAGTAATTCGGTACAGTAAGAACACTGGTTTGGCGGCGGATAGCTTCCCATACAAGTGTCACACTGTGTGACGGGCGTGTCGGGAACGAGGTCGGTCGCTTCGCGGGAATGTCAACAATAGTGTGACCGCCGACCGGTGACACAATGGGCGCTAACAGCAGGACCGCCGCCAGGAAGGCCTTGTGCTGCACGTGCACGAACCGGCGCGTGACGTGTGAGGTAGAGCCCCTTCATGGGACACATTGTCAGCCCCCATCCCGTTCCAGCCCATTCAGCCAGACTAAAACCCGTTCCAATCCGAGTTCATAATTGATGGGGCTCCCATTCCCACCCGTTTCAGCATATTTACTTTTTGTGGTGTTAAAATGATATGGTCTGTCCCATACCCGTTCCAATCCGTTAATTTCCCAAAAGTTTGCCCCATTCCCACCCATTCCCGTCCCATTCTCATACGGGATTCCTACTCTTCATGAAGGGCTCTAGTGCGAGGTTACCCACACCCTGACGTGCGTCTCACTGCGTTGGTAATAAGCAAAGTGGTATTTGCGACGAGAGATCGGCAATGCTGAAGCATCAGCACACAGTGTGTGTTTGTGGAGCTTGTAGGGCATTTGCGGACTGATGTGGCATTAATTTTGAGCCGGGAGTCACTAAAAGATGTAATGTAAACAAGGGAATCGGTGCCTACAAATGGGTCTTTTAACAGGTTCGTAATTTTAAGGTTCCAAGTTAATTGTTGGCCTAAAAGTGTGGCAAAACCGCGCTCGGGCTAGTGCCCCAGCTAACCACAGACGATGTACCGCGCCTTCGACCCAACATAATTCCCAATCACCGTACTCGCGTCCCAGCCAATCAGGGCAGGCGTGCGGCGGTACTCACCAATCATGAGCAGCGACACGGTGAGGTGCTCGCGACCGGTGGCCTTGAGCGCCCCGAGCACGGTGCCCACGATGGCGCAGCAGAGGCCGACGAAGGCGATCATGACGATGAACCAGCGGATCGAGACGGACTGGGTCACCACCAGACCACAGCATGACTTCGGGTCTTCCTCCTCCGTCCGGTAAGGCAGCCTGCGGACGGGAGAGGGGTCAGATACAGACACAGACATAGACATACCAGCGGGTGACATTCGGGGGGGGGGGAGAGGGGCGGGTAAGATTCAGGCCAATATAGAGACACAAAGATGGTGGTTCCAGGTCCAGATTACCACTATCAACCTTGCAAAGTTCAGAACAATTTTAAGTTGCAGCGTCTTGCTGCCGAAAATTACACGCAGCATACGAAACGTTGGTGTTAAACTTTTAATTTATTACAAAATGACTGGATGCAGGGTGAAAATATCAAATCAAAGAAGAAAATGTGTTAACAACACACCGCTTCTATTCCTGAAAACAAAATCGTGAAGACAAAAAGTAATCTGAATGAAAGCCTCCTCGACGAGCTCTGAACAAACTACCTCGGGTCACGAACTAATCCTAGACTGAGAGACGCAGAATGTGCGCAGGAAACTAGCGACACAGGCACGCGCTGTTGACAGAGCAGTACCTCCACAGGCTCTGCGCACCGAATGTGTAACGCACAGGACGCGGTCACACGAGTCATTCGGCGCGCCAGAGTTTGGATAGCGTTTCTGTGTTACAATATGTGTGCATAGAAAGGAATGCAAACAGGATGTCAAATTCAGACTCGGCTATATAACTGTATAAGTGGTAATCGCCAACCGAATGAAAATGTGTTAGCACATGTGATTGTATGGCTATACGCTTCAAGTGATACCTAAAAACCGTACAATTTCACCCGTTCTTTCGGAAGACATCAGCTGAGACATCTTGTTTTTGCTAGCGTAACACTCTCTACAACCGCTCATGTCCTGATTCGGGACTCGGGGCTTCCGGGCTCCTGAAGCTCCACATTTCCACAGTGGATAATCCATAGCAGACATGTTACCACTCCGTCTGTACCCCACCCCGTCTGTACCCAACTCCGTCTGTACCCCACTCCGTCTGTACCCCACCCAGACCCACCTGGCTCCACAGGAACCCTCCACCAATAGAACCGCGCGCGCTCCCCCAGTGACCAATCACCGTCTCTGGCACACGTTCTCCGACCCCCCCCCCAAAAAAAAGAAAAGAAAAAAGAAAGAAAGAGAAAACACGCCTTGCCACCCCCGCCTCCCGGTTCACAAGCAACACATTGGTAAGGCGCCGAGAGTACGCCGTCCGACCGCGTCTCGTTGCCATGGCAACAGTCTCCGAGTGGTCCCGAGTCGGTCTGGCGGTCACGGGAGAATCGTGAGACGGTCTCGACGAGGGGCGTCATCGGTGGCGATGACAGGCTCATCGATCAGAGCGTGTAGTTTCAGCTGCTGGGAGAGAAGAACACGGCGCCTGGGAGAGGAGATATATATGGGATTTCTGGCTGAACTAAACGACCGGGAATGGTGATAAATACGCATGCCGGGACGTTGACCAAATAAACGCCGGTTGGTGGGGAGACTGGTGGTGGTAGGTGTTCACTGTTCATTTGGTGTCTCATAGAAATGTTGTGAAGATTGAGGCCAAGTCCACCTGGCTTCCTGGGCTTCTCGAAGGTCAGTGGTCGCTGTCGTTTCACGGACAAAGGGCATCTGCACTAGCAATCATCAATCATGCTGGTTTTACCTTGGCTAACCAGAATCACCAACTTCTAAGCGCAACGCACGTTCCCTTTCCTGGCGCCGCCACTGACCAGTGCCCCCCCCCCCCGTCAGCCGCCCTGTCGCCGCCTCTGGCCACCACAACAGACGCAGGCGGCCGCATCGGAGCCGACGGCAAATTGTCAGAACCACGCCACTCCCCTGCGAGTCAATAGTCGGTCTATTGTGGCTGCCGGTCCGGCCAGAAACTAATCTCCTCCGGCAGAAAGGCGCACGATTGGCTGCCGACGCGCTCGGACGTTCGCCAAGAACTATAAAAACGGGCTGCCAAGAACGATAAAAACCGCGTCGCCTCTAACAGGCTCGCAGGGAGAATGAATGTGTCCCACGAGGGCGCTGGACAGCAAATATCACGTTTTTACGGTAACGACTCGCAAACTGACGGACAGATTGCTCGCCTGGTGGTTTATTGGTTTTATTGGACGATTTCGGTCTTGGCACGCGGGCAGCGGAGATCTAGACTCCGACATCGCGGAAAGTTTTCCATTCCACGCCGTCCCGGGCCAACAATGACGAGGGATCGCTCGCATAAGCCCGACCATGTCATTTGTTAATCGGACGTTGTTTTTGTTGATTTTCAGTCCCGCTGTCGTCGAGTAGAAACCTAGCCATGGCTAACTAAAAGACTATACAGCCGGAGTCATAAACAGATAACATAAATCAACATAAACAAACCTAAATCATAAGCTACGTCGCCAACACCGGACATACAGTAGTGGATAAAACAAAGGGGAAACCGTGCAACATTAAACAAAATTAACATACATAGTTACCTAGTTCCCCGCATATAAAATAACTTCAGCTCATGGTCAGTCTTAATTACCGAATATTCACGCACCCGTAAGACAGGACATTGCAAAGCTAGGTCGCTGACACTGCTGACCTCCTTCGCTGCCCGCCCCTGACGCCAGCCATCGGTCAGGTCACATGGCTTCCTTCGCTACCCGCCCTTAATGCCAGCCATCGGTCAGGTCATCTGGCTTCCTTCGCTACCCGCCCCTGACGCCAGCCATCGGTCAGATCATCTGGCTTCCTTCGCTACCCGCCCCTGACGCCAGCCATCGGTCAGGTCATCTGGCTTCCTTCGCTACCCGCCCCTGACGCCAGCCATCGGTCAGATCATCTGGCTTCCTTCGCTACCCGCCCCTGACGCCAGCCATCGGTCAGGTCATCTGGCTTCCTTCGCTACCCGCCCCTGACGCCAGCCATCGGTCAGATCATCTGGCTTCCTTCGCTACCCGCCCCTGACGCCAGCCATCGGTCAGGTCACATGGCTTCCTTCGCTACCCGCCCCTAATGCCAGCCATCGGCCAGGTCATCTGGCTTCCTTCGCTACCCGCCCCTGACGCCAGCCATCGGTCAGATCATCTGGCTTCCTTCGCTACCCGCCCCTGACGCCAGCCATCGGTCAGGTCATCTGGCTTCCTTCGCTACCCGCCCCTGACGCCAGCCATCGGTCAGATCATCTGGCTTCCTTCGCTACCCGCCCCTGACGCCAGCCATCGGTCAGGTCATCCGGCTTCCTTCGCTACCCGTCCCTGACGCCAGCCATCGGTCAGGTCACATGGCTTCCTTCGCTACCCGCCCCTGACGCCAGCCATCGGTCAGGTCACATGGCTTCCTTCGCTACCCGCCCCTGACGCCAGCCATCGGTCAGATCATCTGGCTTCCTTCGCTACCCGCCCCGAGGCCAGCCATCGGTCAGGTCATCTGGCTTCCTTCGCTGCCCGCCCCTGACGCCAGCCATCGGTCAGGTCATCCGGCTTCCTTCGCTGCCCGCCCCTGACGCCAGCCATCGGTCAGGTCATCTGGCTTCCTTCGCTACCCGCCCCTAATGCCAGCCATCGGTCAGGTCACATGGCTTCCTTCGCTACCCGCCCGTGACGCCAGCCATCGGTCAGGTCACATGGCTTCCTTCGCTACCCGCCCCTGACGCCAGCCATCGGTCAGATCATCTGGCTTCCTTCGCTACCCGTCCCTGACGCCAGCCATCGGTCAGGTCATCTGGCTTCCTTCGCTACCCGCCCCTAATGCCAGCCATCGGTCAGGTCATCTGGCTTCCTTCGCTGCCCGCCCCTGACGCCAGCCATCGGTCAGGTCATCTGGCTTCCTTCGCTGCCCGCCCCTGACGCCAGCCATCGGTCAGGTCACATGGCTTCCTTCGCTACCCGCCCCTGACGCCAGCCATCGGTCAGGTCACATGGCTTCCTTCGCTACCCGCCCCTGACGCCAGCCATCGGTCAGGTCACATGGCTTCCTTCGCTACCCGCCCCTGACGCCAGCCATCGGTCAGATCATCTGGCTTCCTTCGCTACCCGCCCCTGACGCCAGCCATCGGTCAGGTCATCTGGCTTCCTTCGCTGCCCGCCCCTGACGCCAGCCATCGGTCAGGTCATCCGGCTTCCTTCGCTGCCCGCCCCTGACGCCAGCCATCGGTCAGGTCATCTGGCTTCCTTCGCTACCCGCCCCTAATGCCAGCCATCGGTCAGGTCACATGGCTTCCTTCGCTACCCGCCCGTGACGCCAGCCATCGGTCAGGTCACATGGCTTCCTTCGCTACCCGCCCCTGACGCCAGCCATCGGTCAGATCATCTGGCTTCCTTCGCTACCCGTCCCTGACGCCAGCCATCGGTCAGGTCATCTGGCTTCCTTCGCTACCCGCCCCTAATGCCAGCCATCGGTCAGGTCATCTGGCTTCCTTCGCTGCCCGCCCCTGACGCCAGCCATCTGTCAGGTCATCTGGCTTCCTTCGCTGCCCGCCCCTGACGCCAGCCATCGGTCAGGTCACATGGCTTCCTTCGCTACCCGCCCGTGACGCCAGCCATCGGTCAGGTCACATGGCTTCCTTCGCTGCCCGCCCCTGACGCCAGCCATCGGTCAGGTCACATGGCTTCCTTCGCTACCCGCCCGTGACGCCAGCCATCGGTCAGGTCACATGGCTTCCTTCGCTACCCGCCCCTGACGCCAGCCATCGGTCAGGTCACATGGCTTCCTTCGCTGCCCGCCCCTGACGCCAGCCATCGGTCAGGTCACATGGCTTCCTTCGCTACCCGCCCCTGACGCCAGCCATCGGTCAGGTCACATGGCTTCCTTCGCTACCCGCCCCTGACGCCAGCCATCGGTCAGGTCACATGGCTTCCTTCGCTACCCGCCCCTGACGCCAGCCATCGGTCAGGTCACATGGCTTCCTTCGCTACCCGCCCGTGACGCCAGCCATCGGTCAGGTCATCTGGCTTCCTTCGCTACCCGCCCGTGACGCCAGTCATCGGTCAGATCATCTGGCTTCCTTCGCTACCCGTCCCTGACGCCAGCCATCGGTCAGGTCATCTGGCTTCCTTCGCTGCCCGCCCCTGACGCCAGCCATCAGTCAGGTCATCTGGCTTCCTTCGCTACCCGCCCCTAATGCCAGCCATCGGTCAGGTCATCTGGCTTCCTTCTCTGCCCGCCCCTGACGCCAACCATCGGTCAGGTCATCTGGCTTCCTTCGCTGCCCGCCCCTGACGCCAACCATCGGTCAGGTCATCTGGCTTCCTTCGCTACCCGCCCGTGACGCCGACCCACCCACTCAGGTGGCAATAGTGAGCACCGAAACGACCGGGCGCCTCGACTGCGCCGGCGAACGAGGCCAGTGAATGAGTGAATGTCTCGATGTCTCGCTGACTGATCAATGGCCGCCAGTGCGCCATTATAACCACCAGCGCGCAGTAATGGCGCGCAATGCGCCGTGACCACCGCGCTGTGATGACGGCTGCGCCGCGTCGGCAGCTGTGACAGGTTGACAGGTGCGGAAGGCTGATAGGGATGACAGCTGTATCGGGATGACAGCCGTCTGACCTATGACAGGTGTCTGTATCGGTCACACAAGCAGTAAGCAGACTTCCTCCGCTGCCCTTCACTAGTCAGCAGGCTATCTCACAACGGCAAATAACGTTTGACACCCTTCTAAACCAGGTCGATGAGGTATTCTGTCTTTGCACGCCGGTGTTTATTTATCCATACCGCTGCGGCCAGGCGGTGACCGCCCTGGGCAAGGACCTCCTCAGGAGACCCCGACGCTCTCTCCTCAGGAGCAGGGACCTCCTCTCAGGAGACCCCGACGCTCTCTCCTCAGGAGCAGGGACCTCCTCTCAGGAGACCCCGACGCTCTCTCCTCAGGAGCAGGGACCTCCTCTCAGGAGACCCCGACGCTCTCTCCTCAGGAGCAGGGACCTCCTCTCAGGAGACCCCGACGCTCTCTCCTCAGGAGCAGGGACCTCCTCTCAGGAGACCACGACGCTCTCTCTTCAGGAGCAGGGACCTCCTCTCAGGAGACCACGACGCTCTCTCCTCAGGAGCAGGGACCTCCTCTCGGGAGACCCCGACGCTCTCTCCTCAGGAGCAGGGACCTCCTCTCAGGAGACCCCGACGCTCTCTCCTCAGGAGCAGGGACCTCCTCTCAGGAGACCCCGACGCTCTCTCCTCAGGAGCAGGGACCTCCTCTCAGGAGACCCCGACGCTCTCTCCTCAGGAGCAGGGACCTCCTCTCAGGAGACCCCGACGCTCTCTCCTCAGGAGCAGGGACCTCCTCTCAGGAGACCCCGACGCTCTCCTCAGGAGCAGGGACCTCCTCTCAGGAGACCCCGACGCTCTCTCCTCAGGAGCAGGGACCTCCTCTCAGGAGACCCCGACGCTCTCTCCTCAGGAGCAGGGACCTCCTCTCAGGAGACCACGACGCTCTCTCCTCAGGAGCAGGGACCTCCTCTCAGGAGACCACGACGCTCTCTCCTCAGGAGCAGGGACCTACTCTCAGGAGACCCCGACGCTCTCTCCTCAGGAGCAGGGACCTCCTCTCAGGAGACCCCGACGCTCTCTCCTCAGGAGCAGGGACCTCCTCTCAGGAGACCCCGACGCTCTCTCCTCAGGAGCAGGGACCTCCTCTCAGGAGACCCCGACGCTCTCTCCTCAGGAGCAGGGACCTCCTCTCAGGAGACCCCGACGCTCTCTCCTCAGGAGCAGGGACCTCCTCTCAGGAGACCCCGACGCTCTCTCCTCAGGAGCAGGGACCTCCTCTCAGGAGACCACGACGCTCTCTCCTCCGCTCCAGGCATCTCTCCTCCGCTCCCTGGGCAGGAGCAGGGATCTCCTAAGGAGACCCGACGTTCTCTCCTCCGCTCCGGGCATCTCTCCTCCGCTCCCTGGGCAGGAGCAGGGATCTCCTCAGGAGACCTCGACGCTCTCTCCTCCCCGGCCCTCTCTCCTACTGATTACTGTGTTTAACTGGTGATCATGGCCCGCCGTTTAGGATGATCGTTTCGGTTCAGAATACGTAATGCGGCATTCAGATGGCCGGCTTGGATGGCACCAGCCCACTCCATCGGACATATCACACAATGTAGCATATCTCCAGGCCCTCTCATCTTGTTGCTCCTCATGTCTTTCTCCGTGAACATTTACAAGTGAACAAATAACTAGTTACTACTTACACCAATCGCGCCAAAATAAATGTAAAGCAAAGCAAAGATTGTGCAAAGCACACTGTCACTTGGAGCTTGGCGGTCGGTACACCGCGGGCTTGGCAGTAAGCACAATCAACTCCACTTCAGGCTACTCTATCCCGTGTCGACGTCCTCACCGTGACCCTCAAATCACAGACATGACACCGAAATCCACGGGGCGTCATCGTCTCCCACTTCGACAGCTCCCAGACACACCCCACGAGCAACTGACCTCCTCTTCCCCCACCCCAACCCCACCCCCACCCCAGAGCCCCACACACACACACTCCTACGAGGCCCTCGAGTCGGCCCGGCCGCGCGGTGGTCGCCTCACCCTGCCTCCTCTCCCGCCGCGCCACGCCCGCCACTGATGCGGCCGAATACAATTACGGCGCGGCCGCGGCGATCGATGGCGCGCCGAGTTTGCCGCCACGGCGCTAATGGCGCCGTTTGTTGGCGGTGCGGATGAGGCGAGATGCGACGCAGGGCGAGGCTCCGACTGCGCTACCATCGCCACACTGCGGCCAGGCGCCGCAATGGCTGTGATTGAAACCGGGGCCGGGGTGGGGAAACGGCAGCTCTGACGTCAGCCGGGCTGACTGGGCGTGATACCACCACGCGCACATAACTGCTACACTTTACCGCGCGTACTCTTTATCACGAAGAGCTCACCCAGTGTCGTTATTTTACACGTCATTAGAACGCGATATCGCACGAGGCGAAGACAGCAGGTGTCCGTACGGTCGGCGAGGAGGACGCTTCGTGAAGATCAGTCGGCGAGGAGGACGCCTCGCGAAGCGAAGCGCAGCTCAGGTGAGAGTCACGACCTCTCGTCTGTGTCGACACCGGCCGCCAGATGAGCGCACGTCAGTAATGGATACGCGGGTCATAAAAGATGGCCACAGCCTGATGCGGACGACTTTCGGACGGGCAGAGCGTCGCGGGGGGCAAATTGGGGCAGGATTATGACGTATGACCACAGCTCACGAGTCACACTGGCACAAATACGCCTCCACAGGAACCCAAAGCCTCCACAGGAACTATAAAGCCTCCACAGGAACTATAAAGCCTCCACAGGATTATAAAGCCTCCACAGGAACTATAGAGCCTCCACAGTAACTATAGAGCCTCCACAAGAACTATAGAGCCCCACAGATAGAGCCTCCACAGGAACTATAAAGCCTCCACAGGAGCTATAAAGCCTCCACAGGAACTATAGAGCCTCCACAGGAACTATAAAGCCTCCACAGGAACTATAGAGCCTCCACAGGAACTATAGAGCCTCCACAGGAACTATAGAGCATCCACAGGAACTATAGAGCCTCCACAGGAACTATAGAGCCTCCACAGGAACTAAAAAGCCTCCACAGGAACTATAGAGCCTCCACAGGAACTATAGAGCCTCCACAGGAACTATAGAGCCTCCACAGGAACTATAGAGCCTCCACAGGAACTATAGAGCCTCCACAGGAACTATAAAGCCTCTACAGGAACTATAGCCTTCGGCAGCCAGACGCCGCATAGCCGCGCATCGCTTCCACCGGGCATAAGTGGCCTACCATGTAACGCATTGCATTGTGCCATCACCGCGACTGCGAGACTTTCTATCTCCATTTACTCCCTGTTCCCGGTCCCCGAAGTGCCAGTCAAAATCTGTCGCAGCCACTTTGCAATTCCCGCTGGGTCGTCCGTCAGCAGTCGGGAGTTCTCTCTCGACTCTCGCCACTCTCCCTCGCCGTCCTGAGATCCCCATCCCGTTCATCTTCCTCCCCTCTCTCTATCTCTCCATCTCCTTCCTCCCCTCTCCCTATCTCTCCATCTCCTTGCCATCTCCACGGCTTCCTCACAGCGGTCCCACGGGCGGGAGACAAGAACAGGACAGGGAGCAGATAAGGAGTACGCTACACTGGCGAAATATGTGGAATCGTCGCGGAAATGCGATGTAACAAGATAGTTCGCTTCAGTCAGCTAGTGCTCAACATCAGGAGTTGCTGGATAATAAGAGCATGCATTCATTCACTTGCAGAGCCGGCAGGCTGTTGATGGATGCCATGCAGTGGTCGGCAGTGATATCGTATCGCGTCTCACCTCGGCTAGTTCCCCGGATTTCACTGACAAGGAGTTTCATTTCTGCCTTCAACGTGTATCGTTTCCACACGAGCATGCGTCGTCTCTTTCTGTCTCATCCAACCAATGCCTTCTGCTGCGCAGCACGCATATGTATCACGTTGCCGGATGTTCTCACTTCTGAACGTGAACTGGTTGATTGAACGCTTCCGCTCCGGACATGCCAAGTCTCGCTGCCGACCTTCGCCGTTTCTTACGACCAGCGTCCCCAGCGACGGTATCGTTTGGAGTCGGGTTCTAGCTCAAAGTGGTCCGAAAACGCTTGGGATTTACTCCAGAATGGTCAAGGGAACACCGCATTGACCGTTCCTTCCTACAGAACGTTCCTTGAACGATTGCACGGACCAACTATAGCGAATGATCATGATTGGGGTTTCTTGGCGCACCGACTCAACTATAGCGAATAACACGCAAAGCACTTGCACTAGTAATGGCAGTACCGATGGCAGTAATGGCAGTAATGGCAGTACCGAGATAGAAACAGTTTCGAGATCGGGCCAAACAACTCGTGACAACGCACGTCACATCGATGTCCTACCAGTTCCACACAATTAGTACATCCAGTGACTCACACGGGCACGTGCGGCGTCCCACTCCCGATAAATCGACCGATCCGGCACGGGCCAAACACCACTGTCCGGTCCACCGCGGGGGAGCCCGGCACACCATCGACCAGCGCCAGTGCTCGCCTAACTAATTCACCAGTGCGCCACACTCGCCGCAGCACGCTCAGACAGCTGACCCGCCAGCTGACGACGCCCAACGATCTGCCGAACTTCAGAATTAGCCGCCGAAACGCTGTCTGGTGGTACCAGTCTGGCGGCGAACTGTGGCGAACGGATCGCAGATCAGTGCTGTCATGGGTGGAGTTCCCTATTCAGTTGGTGAGGCGCTTTGCCCCACCAACGTTTGACAGATTTGAAGGCATAATAACGTTAATAGCGGCATTTCTCAGCTGAAGACCTACCAACGTGGGACTTTGCTCCACCAGCTTTAAAAAGAAATCCTCCACCCATGAGTGTTATGGCTTATGGGCTGTAGACGTCACACTATACTCCAAGCTCATCAAACTATAGGCTAAGAGGGTATCCACCGGCACCCTTCAAACATGGTTCTGCATGGGCTTCGCTGCTGTCTCCAAACATAGTCCAGACAGCTGACCGTTAACTTTTGACGTCAATAACAGCCCATTATTCATGGTGGCACTGGTCAATCGTGCTCCGTGAACTGATGACGTCAGTCATTCGCGCGTGAGACGGTCTTGAGTTATGATCCTGACCACGGCATGCGTATATTGCAATGTAAACTTGCGATCTGTTAAGACTCCGAAATAAGTCCCTTGGTAATGGTCTTAACAGCGATTTGACCCTAACCTAACCTGACCTAACATAACCCCGCCATGAAGTCCGATCGGGTCGGCCTAAGATTCGCTCGTAGCCATTAAGTCCGATCGGGTCGGCCTAAGATTTGCTCGTAGCCATTAAGTCCGATCGGGTCGGCCTAAGATTCGCTCGCAGCTATTAAGAAAAGGGACTTATTTCGGGGTCTTCACTGATCGCAAGTTTACATTGCAAATTACGCCCACGGCATACGAAGCTTGAATTAACAAACAAGCTGGCGGGTACAGGACGGTGCAAATAATAAATTACGCCCGTAAAACAGTCGACAACGCTTATGACGAATTGCCTTCCAGGAGTCGCCACAATGCTTTATTGACGTAAACGAGCCCGTGACGTCACTGTCAGTCGACTGCCGCACCGTGCGACGTGCGACGTGTTAACTGTGTCTCCGGGACAACCCACCCCCGGGTCACGGTTACCAGCCCTCCAATGGTCACGGGAGGATGTCGCTCGGCGGTCCAATGGTCCCAATGGTCCAAATGGTCGACCAATAGACCACCGATGGACCAATGGTCCACTATGGCCGTACCGCCGCTCAAACCGGTCGGCAGCCTTCCGCTCCTCTCCGACCGCCGTAAATAGGTCCGGGGCATACCGGGAGGTCCGGGACTGGCTGGAGAGCAGAGACGCACCCAGGCATCGTGACAGGGGATGCTGGGAGGTATGTGGCTGACTGGAGGGGTAGAGGCGCACCCAGGCATCATGACGGGGTGCTGGGAGGTCTGTGGCTGACTGGAGGGGTAGAGGCGCACCCAGGCATCATGACGGGGTGCTGGGAGGTCCGTGGCTGACTGGAGGGGTAGAGGCAGCACCCAGGCATCATGACGGGGTGCTGGGAGGTCCGTGGCTGACTGGAGGGGTAGAGGCGCACCCAGGCATCATGACGGGGTGCTGGGAGGTCCGTGCCTGGCTGAAGGGCAGAGACGCGCCCAGGCATCATGACCGGGGTGCTGGGAGGTCCGGGACTGGCTGGAGAGCAGAGGTGCACCCAGGCATCCTGACAGGGGGTGCTGGGAGGTCCGGGACTGGCTGGGGAGCAGAGACGCACCCAGGCATCGTGACAGGGGATGCTGGGGGTCTGGGGCTGGCTGGGGTGATCTCGGGCACACCCCAGGGCCGCTGATAGTGAGCTTGAACCATGAATCTTCCCACGAAGTGAAGAGATCCAGTCTGACGACATTCAACACACCACATGCCATTCGAAGCGGTTACTGAACGAGCACGAGCACGAGATTTATGAATCAGACGACGAACCGGTAGAGTATCCGATCGGCTCGGACCTTTTACATCGGATCAGCAAATACGTCGTCCATCGGATCACATTGAACACAGGGGTGTTCGGGTGGCTCGGTTGGTGGAGCGCTGAGCTCGTCGTCCATGGGTTCCGTGTTCGAGTCTGGCTCTTGGCGAGGTCACTCGGTTACCCCACTTGTGTCGCCGTGAGAGCCCCCGACTATAAAGGACCGTCCCCCGACTATAAAGTCGCATAGTCGTGAAGCTCGAATACCACCACCACAATCAACACAGGACATCATATCCACATCGGATGTCGGACCACAATCAACACAGGACATCATATCCACATCGGATGTCGTACCACAATCAACACAGGACATCATATCCACATCGGATGTCGGACCACAACAAACACATGACAATAGATCCACATCGGATGCCGGACCACAACAAACACAGGACATCAGATCCACATCGGATGTCGGACCACAACAAACACAGGACATCAGATCCACATCGGATGTCGGACCACAATCAACACAGGACATCATATCCACATCGGATGTCGGACCACAATCAACACAGGACATCATATCCACATCGGATGTCGGACCACAACAAACACATGACAATAGATCCACATCGGATGTCGGACCACAACAAACACAGGACATCATATCCACATCGGATATCGGACCACAATCAACACAGGACATCATATCCACATCGGATGTCGGACCACAACAAACACAGGACATTAGATCCACATCGGATGTCGGACCACAATCAACACAGGACATCAGATCCACATCGGATGTCGGACCACAATAAACACAGGACATCAGATCCACATCGGATGTCGGACCAAAACAAACACAGGACATCAGATCCACATCGGATGTCGGACCAAAACAAACACAGGACATTAGATCCACATCAGATGTCGGACCACAACAAACACAGGACATCAGATCCACATCGGATATCGGACCACAACAAACACAGGACATCAGATCCACATCGGATATCGGGCCGGATATCGAATCCAGAGCCAGCCGGTCATCTGTATCCTCGCGCTAAGCGTCGCCACACGGCTGAATGGCTCCACATGCGCCTCACCTGGACAGGCCAGGACAGGACAGGGCAGGACAGGATGTGGGGGATCTATACCCGGCTCGGGAGCGCCGACCCCGCCCGGGCGGCGGCGGATGTGCCTGGGCGGGGGCGGCGGCGGCGGCGGCGTCACAGCCGACCGGTCGACAGATTAGTTTCCGGCGTAAACGGAGTGACACCAGCTGTGCCTGACGCTGTGCCTGACGCTGTGCCTGACGCTGTGGCTGACGCTGTGGCTGACGCTGTGTCTGACACTGTGTCTGACGCTGTGCCTGTCGCTGTGTCTGACACTGTGCCTGACGCTGTGCCTGTCGCTGTGTCTGACACTGTGCCTGTCGCTGTGCCTGACGCTGTGTCTGACGCTGTGCCTGACGCTGTGTCTGACGCTGTGCCTGACGCTGTGCCTGTCGCTGTGCCTGACGCTGTGCCTGTCGGTGTGCATGACGCTGTGTCTGACGCTGTGCCTGACGGTGCCAGTCCCGGTGGTGCCAGAGCAGCGTCCAGGTGCCAGCGGTAACAGCTGTGCCATGCCCTCCCGTGATGGGCCCTCTTTATACGCTGACAAAATCAGGCAACATCGGCACAAGTGTGACGACGTACGCCGATGGAATTCGGCGTCGGTTCAGAATGGAGGTAGAAGGGGGGAGGCAGCCCTACTTCGGATGTTACGGTGCTTGGGTGAGCACGTGGAGTCGCGCCTCTTGCCCTTTCCAGCGACGGGTTCAGAGTGGGCTCGGAAATCGGAAGTGCCATCTGCATTTACTTGAATTCTGTCCTTTCTTCCTAAGTATTTGGTTTATTTTCTTTCTCTGGACCGTCCCGTCTCGCTTTGCTGTTGAAACTCTCGCCTACAGGCTGCAACTGTCCATCTCCAAACACGCCAGAGACATGGGTGGAGCTGTTAAGAACAAGTTGGTGGGGCAAAATATCACATTGCCTGGTTGTTTTGCATGGTTGAAGTGAAAATGGCAATTTTAGCGCCAGGAAACGTTCAAATCTGGCAGAAGTTGGTGGGGCAAAGCGGAATGTTGGTGGGGCAGTGGCTCCGCCATCTGAATAGGAAACTCCGCCCGTGGCCAGAGGTACGGGCGTGGGCCAGAGGTACGGGCGTGGGCCAGAGGTACGGGCGTGGGTAAGGAGGTTAGACAGTTTGTTATAGCAATATGAGAGGTTCACTGATGGGCGCCATGTTGAGGCGTCGTGACACTTACTATGCTGTTATAGCAAAGGATGCTGTCCATGCTGCTCACGTAACGGTGTTAGAGGTTGTTGGATAGTTTCTCACGGAAGACGGCTGCCAAAGCCACATAAACATAACCTGTTGTTCTTGGAAGGCACTGAGCAACTACATGCATGGAGTTAGTTTATGCATGCATAAAGTGAAGTTATGGTGATAGTCACCATGTAAACGAGCAGAAGGAGCATATGCCACCAAAGTCAACATCGTCCAACTATTGATTTGTCCCTTGACAAGCACATAGAAAAGATCAACTTCAGCCCAATGCCGAAGTAAACACTCAAGTTCTGTTCTGCAGAACGGCCAGCCTCCTCGGCCAAAAGGCACGGCTGAAGAGCCTGACCTGACCGCCAGCACTGAACACAGCGGCCCGAGTCGGTCGGAGACGCCGCCTTCTTGTAGCTAGCTGGACGATACAAATGCCTCTTGAACCCGGAAAGAGCTCACTCGCAGCCAGGATCGCACCGCCTCCCCACCTCCCCACCCCCCCTTCCTCCCGATCAATGGGAGCTTAATGTTAGTCCCATGGGGGGGGGGGGGGGGGAGTGGGAGGACCAACCACCTGGTTGCCCCCTCCCCGGCCCCCCTCCACTCCAAACGTTGTGACAACGCTCCTGAATACAGCGCCTCGTCTTCCAAAGAACCCCGCTTCGAGGTTCTGCACCGTCATGGCTGTCGATGAAGCATGCCGGAAGCACGCATCAGACTCCCGACCAGACTTGTCAATGATTCAATGTGAATCGACTACTTTTGATTGAATCATTCTTATTTCAAATGAATGACTCATGAATCGATTCACCTCATGCGCAAACCTGTTGTGAGTCACTGATTGGAATCATTCATACAGATAAAATAGGCTGATTGAATCATTCATTGTTCAAAGAATCATTCTTTTTTGGTCGAAAAGCATAAACTGTCCACAAAATATGCCAGCGGCCCAGCATTCATCTGTGCCCTGTGGACAAACCAGGCACTTAATGGCCAATTATATGAGCTCTGTGTCCTGAGTTGTAGCCTGTAATTCATCTATGCGTAAAGAAAGCGAGGCTTTGTGTCCAACTCCAGTGGGCACAAAGCCACTGTTCAATCAGCCCTAACTAGGTGAATACCTTGGAACTGGTAGGGTTAGGGGTAGGTACCTAAATACTTAGAAAAGGTAACTAACTCATACTTTGGTTCATAAACCACACAGTACACGCACACCTTTTTCACACGCAAAATTATAAAAAGGTGCCCACCTTTTCCTAATTTCTAGGCTATACCATATAAAAAACTAAATCATACACAAACATTTGCATGACCTCCGCATGTCCCAAATATCACTGTCGCATCGGCACCGCTTTATTCCACATCATGCTTTATAAACAATAATACCTAATGCAACATCAAAATAAATGTTCTATTCGCTTAAAAAAGTGAAACGTAAAGTCATTAATGCTTTTGGAACTTGGAATTTGCAATTATATTAAGTATTATAAATATCATTTTTTAAATCAAAATAAACAACACGCGTGTCCACACACTCACATTCACATTCACATTCGGAAATACATTCGCGGACTATTTGGATTGGCTTCAGAATTGGTACACAGATAGATCACGACCTAGTGATCATTCTGGTAAAATCTTAGAGTCGCACATTTAAAATCAAAGGAGTTAGAGCAGGTCATATGTTTAAGGTAAACAAGCAGACTATTCTGATGTGCATGACAATTGGCACACAGGTAGAGCATGACCTCCCTATCACGCTCACAAAATCTTAGAGTCGCACATTCAAAAACAAAGGAGTTAGACAAAGGAGTCGACACTTCCCTTTAATGTTGAGTGATTGAATCAAGATTGAATCATTCATTATGGTAATGTTGAGTGATTGAATCATGATTGAATCATTCATTATGGTAATGTTGAGTGATTTAATCATGATTGAATCATTCATTATGGTAATGTTGAGTGATTGAATCATGATTGAATCATTCATTATGGTCCGTGAATCACTGTGAATCGACTCATGACAAATATGAATCATTGACAAGTCTGCTCCCGACAATACTACATCAGGAATCGGTGATCGCATTTGTCAGCGCAATCACTCGTACTGTATCCTACCTGAATTCAGAACACAAATTAAGCGGTATTATTTCATAATGATTCATTTCCGGCGCCAAATCTCCATCCGCTGTCAGACACGTGCTGTACTGTCACGTGACCGCTCTGAGCGTGGTGATTGGTTGCACGCGTGCTGTACTGTCACGTGACCGCTCTGAGCGTGGTGATTGGTTGTACGCGTGCTGTACCGTCACACGTGACCGCTCTGAGCGTGGTGATTGGTTGTACGCGTGCTGTACTGTCACGTGACCGCTCTGAGCGTGGTGATTGGTTGTACGCGTGCTGTACCGTCACACGTGACCGCTCTGAGCGTGGTGATTGGTTGTACGCGTGCTGTACTGTCACGTGACCGCTCTGAGCATGGTGATTGGTTGTACGCGTGCTGTACTGTCACGTGACCGCTCTGAGCGTGGTGATTGGTTGTACGCGTGCTGTACCGTCACACGTGACCGCTCTGAGCGTGGTGATTGGTTGTACGCGTGCTGTACTGTCACGTGACCGCTCTGAGCGTGGTGATTGGTTGCACGCGTGCTGTACTGTCACGTGACCGCTCTGAGCGTGGTGATTGGTTGTACGCGTGCTGTACCGTCACACGTGACCGCTCTGAGCGTGGTGATTGGTTGTACGCGTGCTGTACCGTCACACGTGACCGCTCTGAGCGTGGTGATTGGTTGTACGGGTGCTGTACTGTCACGTGACCGCTCTGAGCGTGGTGATTGGTTGTACGCGTGCTGTACTGTCACGTGACCGCTCTGAGCGTGGTGATTGGTTGTACGCGTGCTGTACCGTCACACGTGACCGCTCTGAGCATGGTGATTGGTTGTACGCGTGCTGTACTGTCACGTGACCGCTCTGAGCGTGGTGATTGGTTGTACGCGTGCTGTACCGTCACACGTGACCGCTCTGAGCGTGGTGATTGGTTGTACGCGTGCTGTACTGTCACGTGACCGCTCTGAGCGTGGTGATTGGTTGCACGCGTGTTGTACTGTCACGTGACCGCTCTGAGCGTGGTGATTGGTTGTACGCGTGCTGTACTGTCACGTGACCGCTCTGAGCGTGGTGATTGGTTGTACGCGTGCTGTACCGTCACACGTGACCGCTCTGAGCGTGGTGATTGGTTGTACGCGTGCTGTACCGTCACACGTGACCGCTCTGAGCGTGGTGATTGGTTGTACGCGTGCTGTACCGTCACACGTGACCGCTCTGAGCGTGGTGATTGGTTGTACGCGTGCTGTACCGTCCCGTGTCCGCTCTGAGCGTGGTGATTGGTTGTACGCGTGCTGTACTGTCACGTGTCCGCTCTGAGCGTGGTGATTGGTTGTACGCGTGCTGTACTGTCACGTGACCGCTCTGAGCATGGTGATTGGTTGTACGCGTGCTGTACTGTCACGTGTCCGCTCTGAGCGTGGTGATTGGTTGTACGCGTGCTGTACCGTCACACGTGACCGCTCTGAGCGTGGTGATTGGTTGTACGCGTGCTGTACCGTCACACGTGACCGCTCTGAGTGTGGTGATTGGTTGTACGTGTGCTGTACTGTCACGTGTCCGCTCTGAGCGTGGTGATTGGTTGTACGCGTGCTGTACCGTCCCGTGTCCGCTCTGAGCGTGGTGATTGGTTGTACGCGTGCTGTACCGTCACACGTGACCGCTCTGAGTGTGGTGATTGGTTGTACGTGTGCTGTACTGTCACGTGTCCGCTCTGAGCGTGGTGATTGGTTGTACGCGTGCTGTACCGTCCCGTGTCCGCTCTGAGCGTGGTGATTGGTTGCACGCGTGGATTAGAGCACAGTGCAGTGCGCCGTGAGCTGTGGTTATCTGGCGCCCTGTGGTCAGCTGCTCTCTTTCTCTGTCCGGATGTCCATGATCTATCTCCCTCTCTTTGTCCCACACCGCCCTAGCCCTCCCCTCCCCTCCCCTCCGAAGGGGGGGGGGGGGCTCCCGTACCCTGGGCTCCCCCTTCCCTCCCCCGCGCGTGTGATCTTGCCGGTAGTTTCGGTAATCCTCGCTCGGGCCTCCGGAGGGGCTGGGGCGGGGCGGGGCGGGGCGCGGGGAATGGGCGGGGAGGAACAAAGCGCGCCGCTCATGACCGCGTTCGGTCCGTCCGCTCCGTTTCCTGCCATGTGGAGCAGCGTGGCCCAGTGTCGGGCGGTGCGGGTGGCGGGGGTGAACGAACCCAACAGGCTCGCTGGCAGCGGCGGCAGCGGCGGAGCAAGAGGCGAGGGTGGTGGCGGTGGTGGTAGCAGCGGCGGCGGTAGCGGTTGCGGAGGTGGCGGAGGCAGAGGCAGAGGCGATGGCAGCGGAGGCGGGGGAGGGGGCGGAGGCGGAGGCGGAGGCGGAGGCGGAGGCGGAGGCGGAGGCGGAGGCGGAGGCGGAGGCGGAGGCGGAGGCGGAGGCGGAGGCGGAGGCGGAGGCGGAGGCGGAGGCGGCGCTATGGTTTCCATCGGCAGCCCTTCCATCGAAGCTAACAACAGGCTACCCTGCCATCGAAGCTAACAACAAGCTACCCTGCCATCGAAGCTAACAACAAGCTACCCTGCCATCGAAGCTAACAACAAGCTACCCTGCCATCGAAGCTAACAACAAGCTACCCTGCCATCGAAGCTAACAACGAGCTACCCTGCCATCGAAGCTAACAACAAGCTACCCTGCCATCGAAGCTAACAACAAGCTACCCTGCCATCGAAGCTAACAACAAGCTACCCTGCCATCGAAGCTAACAACAAGCTACCCTGCCATCGAAGCTAACAACAAGCTACCCTGCCATCGAAGCTAACAACAAGCTACCCTGCCATCGAAGCTAACAACAAGCTACCCTGCCATCGAAGCTAACAACAAGCTACCCTGCCATCGAAGCTAACAACAAGCTACCCTGCCATCGAAGCTAACAACAAGCTACCCTGCCATCGAAGCTAACAACAAGCTACCCTGCCATCGAAGCTAACAACAAGCTACCCTGCCATCGAAGCTAACAACAAGCTACCCTGCCATCGAAGCTAACAACAAGCTACCCTGCCATCGAAGCTAACAACGAGCTACCCTGCCATCGAAGCTAACAACAAGCTACCCTGCCATCGAAGCTAACAACAAGCTACCCTGCTATCGAAGCTAACAACAAGCTACCCTGCCATCGAAGCTAACAACACAACGAGCAAAACCTCCAGCTGGCGATCAGTGGCAGCCTCAGACTCAAACAGCCCAGTGACTTCCACCACACCAATACACAGGCGAGACATACACAATCGCCGACGGGCGGTGGAAGGGGCATTTCGTTGATGGAGGAATCTCTTCGGCTGTGGTGTTCCCGGAACTATCGACACTCTGTCGGTCTATAGAGGACAGATGATCCATGGCGGCTTAGGACAGACTCATTGGTCATCCAGTGTTCCGAGTTTTGACAGCTGTTTGATTTAAAAGACTGGTTGATGATTGGAGCGCTGGTGTTATATCAACTCCTGACGGTTCGACATCATCACTCTTTGCTGACGGAACATCCGATAGCTTTTTCGAGGAAAGCTCCAGCAAAATATTTCGATTAAAAATGCATAAATGCGCCAGGGAGAATATTTACTGACAACCGCGCCTGGTCACTGGTCACTGGTCACTGGTCACTGGTCACTGGTCACTGGTCAGCCAGCTTGAATTGTCATTCACGGAAACCACAGGCTATTATAGTATCACTGCACCTCACCAACCAAGTTGTTGGATGAAAAAGGCTATTTTAGTATCACTGTACATTAACCTCACCACCGGAGTTGTTGGATGGAAAGCTGCTACCTCCATTGTCAACGTTTGCTATGTATGTACGTAAGCGGTGAGCACCAACCAGGGTCGCGACTGAACCTATGACCAAATCCTGTCGAAACACCCACGTGCGTCGCGAACTAAACCTCCTTCTCGAAAGCAAAGGCCGGTTATTTTCGCACCTCCTTCTCGAATTCAAAGGCCGGTTATTTTCGGGTGTTTTGGTGCATTTTCTGCTGACGGCGGACATTGCCTGCCTGCCCTCGGAGCGACCCAGCCGACCAGCTGTCTCGAAAACGGTTCCGAACCGCCTCCGCTGCCCCACTATTAGCATAACGCGTGGGTAAATGTGTCTCCCTGAGCGTTTCGGGACAAGTCTCCGCCACGCCAGTCGTCAAACCTCGCGGGGACGAATTGTCTCATATCTTGCTCATCCCACGACTGAATTTGCCCAGCCCGTACGGAATGCAATCAACGAGCTTAGAAACCGTGCTGGCCGAGCAGTCGACTTTTTGCTAAACAGATGAGAAATAAGCTCAACAGTACAGCTACTGATTAAATGATGCCAATCATTCAGTCGCAAACTTGTCTTCTCTCGGTCTGCGGGTTACCAGATAAACCAGACTTTCCGGTCGGTGAACGTTTTTATTCCTTCGTCCCATCCCTTTGTTCCCAGCTCCGGAGGATTTGGTCGTGGGATTAACACTGTGAAGAAGCGGCGGCTTGCTAGCAGAAGTAACGGTTGTTTGAGGCCGAGGAAGCTGACATTGTGTGGCTATGGTGTAAGTGATGGTGGCTGCACATGCAGTATAAATCACTATCAATGCAAAGGAAGCGGAAGGAGTTGCTGGAATTTCGTCAGACTTAGGGATTCGGCCTCCAAACCAACTTGTTTTGACCACTTTGGACGCGCCCTTGGCTCTTAGGATGGGCTCGGAAGACCACGGGATCTCGAAGACGAACGATGGCCGATGCGTGTCTGAGGGACGAGCATCTCTCTCTTGAGTGCCGAGCGCGGATGGACCACCATAGTTACACAAAGCCCCGCCGTCAGCGCATAAGACATACAGTCCAACATACCAACGGAAACGTTCGGTAAGAAAATTAATCAACAGAAGATGCCGTATCCATTTAGGGTCTCACAGGGCAGAAAACAGAGCCTTTGTCATAAATGGCGATCGCAGTCAATCTTGTATACCAGTCGTCACCAGCACATAGCGCTTTCATATGATTCAATCTCGTTGCGTGTCTTTGCTAAGTGTCGTACTGCGCACTGCCGATGGTTGCGTTAAAGGGACACTGCCTATATCGGATGATATGGCAACAACCCGCATAAACAAGTCCCAAGGACTACTTATGATTTGTAATCGTCCTCAAAGGCTTACCCAAGCAGCGCAAATACAAAAACAATCATTTATTTAATTTTGCATAAGAATCTAAAAACTGTTTACGATTTCTACGCACCACTACATATATGGATTATGGAAGCGTTTGTTCCAGTTAACTGAATCTGACCAACCGTCAGCTGACGCTATTGCGCAACAATTGGATGAGGCGGCAATGCACTTATACATTGTGGTTCCTGTTAACTACATGAAACGAATCTGGCGCATCTGGCGCACTTGAGTTGTAGCCACAAAAAAACTCGGTCGGAATCCAAATTCCTTCGGAATTAATCTTGTCCTTTCGGAATTAATCTCTACTTTTATCCAATTATTGGGCTTAAATCTGGCATAAGTCATGAAATGTTTTCTGACATTACAAATTTCGACAGAATGCTTAAGCAAAAAATGTAACTATTTACAAGTGTTGCACAACGCTGCAATTAATTGATTTCGGTGCGTAGTGGTGAGCGGACCCATCAAGGTCATTGGCTGGAAGAAAACCGAACTTTGAACGATGATTTTGGGCGACTACGCGAATTTCGAAAAACGTACTTGATAGTGTTAATCAGATGCGATTGCTCTTTAACATATTACATTTTACTTTAAAGAGACAGTGTCCCTTCAACTGCTCTCTCAAGCAAAAACAGCTAGCTGGTTCTGCATTTTAATGATAAAATTAGTTTCAACTGTCAGTCCTATCAACTATGCTACACGACTCAGCGCGGTGCCTGTCCAGATTATATCGACGATACCGATCACCGGCATGCTATTTGGACGTGACTGGGAGTATCGGCAGATGCACACGCACCACAACAGCAGACTGACCATCATGTTCATTTCCTGTCAGAGCAGAGAGGCAACGACTGCCCGCTCATTTTCAGCCCGGCGGGACGGGGTCGGGCAGGGGAGGGGGACACAGAAGGAAGGAGGGAGGGGAGGGGAGGGGGGAGGGGAGGACGCACGCGCAGCTGCGGCGGACAGCCCGTACGCACGCTCACTGGGCTGGGAAATTATCCCGGCGTGGGGTGGCGGCACGGTGGCGGCACGGCGGCGGCACGCGGGGCAACAGCCCCATTCGTTAATCGCAGCTGCCACTCCCCCCCCCCCCCACACACACACCCCACCCCACCCTTCTCCCCCAGGACTGAACGGGACGAAAAACACGAGCCGAAGCAGATGTGTCGTCATGGTATAATCCCACCGGGGACCGTGACGGACAAACAACACGACGTGGTCGGCAGTACCCCTTCCCCTCGCCAGCCGTGCTGCACCGAAATAATGGCAGGTCGTTTGCTTCCAGCGCGGGGTTCCCTGGACAAATGCAGGCATTCGTCTGCCAACCAGCTGCTTTCAGCGGCCCAGCTGAAGAACCCGCGACGCAATGAGCTTAATCAGGAAGAGGAATCTGCGCCATAATGGCCTGTCTGCTCAGCTGCGGCTGGCTAATTAAGCTAATCAACAGTCCGCTGATCCCCTAGGGGCGCCAGCTCAGTAGATGCACATACTGCAGCGCACGTCCCTCCGTTGCCGTGGCAACGCACCAAATGCGTCTTCCGCGCAGCGAGCCGTCCTAGGCACCGTCCGTGACGCTCCAGAGTTGAGCATAACGGGATATAGAGCGTCTGGGCAGTTACTCCCACTAACACTGGATGAGTATTGTATCTACCCACTAACACTGGATGAGTATTTTATCTACCCACTAACACTGGATGAGTATTTTATCTACCCATTAACACTGGATGAGTATGTTATCTACCCACTAACACTGGATGAGTATGTTATCTACCCACTAACACTGGATGAGTATCTACCCACTAACACTGGATGAGTATGTTATCTACCCCACTAACACTGGATGAGTATGTTATCTACCCACTAACACTGGATGAGTATCTACCCACTAACACTGGATGAGTATTTTATCTACCCACTAACACTGGATGAGTATGTTATCTACCCACTAACACTGGATGTGTATTTTATCTACCCACTAACACTGAATGAGTATTTTATCTACCCACTAACACTGGATGAGTATTTTATCTACCCACTAACACTGGATGAGTATTGTATCTACCCACTAACACTGGATGAGTATTGTATCTACCCACTAACACTGGATGAGTATTGTATCTACCCACTAACACTGGATAAGTATTGTATCTACCCACTAACACTGGATGAGTATTGTATCTACCCACTAACACTGGATGAGTATTGTATCTACCCACTAACACTGGATGAGTATTTTATCTACCCACTAACACTGGATGAGTATTTTATCTACCCACTAACACTGGGTGAGTATTTTATCTACCCACTAACACTGGGTGAGTATTTTATCTACCCACTAACACTGGATGAGTATCTACCCACTAACACTGAATAAGTATTTTATCTACCCACTAACACTGGATGAGTATTGTATCTACCCACAACACTGGATGAGTATTTTATCTACCCACTAACACTGGATGAGTATTGTATCTACCCACTAACACTGGATGAGTATCTACCCACTAACACTGGATGAGTATTTTATCTACCCACTAACACTGGATGAGTATTTGATCTACCCACTAACACTGGATGAGTATTTTATCTACCCACTAACACTGGATGAGTATGTTATCTACCCACTAACACTGGATGAGTATTTTATCTACCCACTAACACTGGATGAGTATCTACCCACTAACACTGGATGAGTATTTTATCTACCCACTAACACTGGATGAGTATGGTATCTACCCACTAACACTGGATGAGTATGTCATCTACCCACTAACACTGGATGAGTATCTACCCACTAACACTGGATGAGTATTTTATCTACCCACTAACACTGGATGAGTATGTTATCTACCCACTAACACTGGATGAGTATTTTATCTACCCACTAACACTGAATGAGTATTTTATCTACCCACTAACACTGGATGAGTATGTTATCTACCCACTAACACTGGATGAGTATTGTATCTACCCACTAACACTGAATGAGTATTTTATCTACCCACTAACACTGGATGAGTATGTTATCTACCCACTAACACTGGATGAGTATTGTATCTACCCACTAACACTGGATGAGTATTGTATCCACCCACTAACACTGGATGAGTATTTTATCTACCCACTAACACTGGATGAGTATTGTATCTACCCACTAACACTGGATGAGTATTTTATCTACCCACTAACACTGGATGAGTATTGTGTCTACCCACTAACACTGGATGAGTATCTACCCACTAACACTGGATGAGTATTTTATCTACCCACTAACACTGGATGAGTATTTCATCTACCCACTAACACTGGATGAGTATTTTATCCACCCACTAACACTGGATGAGTATGTTATCTACCCACTAACACTGGATGAGTATTTTATCTACCCACTAACACTGGATGAGTATCTACCCACTAACACTGGATGAGTATTTTATCTACCCACTAACACTGGATGAGTATTGTATCTACCCACTAACACTGGATGAGTATTGTATCTACCCACTAACACTGGATGAGTATTGTATCTACCCACTAACACTGGATGAGTATTTTATCTACCCACTAACACTGGATGAGTATGTTATCTACCCACTAACACTGGATGAGTATTTTATCTACCCACTAACACTGAATGAGTATTTTATCTACCCACTAACACTGGATGAGTATGTTATCTACCCACTAACACTGGATGAGCATTGTATCTACCCACTAACACTGAATGAGTATTTTATCTACCCACTAACACTGGATGAGTATGTTATCTACCCACTAACACTGGATGAGTATTGTATCTACCCACTAACACTGGATGAGTATTGTATCTACCCACTAACACTGGATGAGTATTTTATCTACCCACTAACACTGGATGAGTATTGTATCTACCCACTAACACTGGATGAGTATTGTATCTACCCACTAACACTGGATGAGTATTTTATCTACCCACTAACACTGGATGAGTATTGTATCTACCCACTAACACTGGATGAGTATCTACCCACTAACACTGGATGAGTATTTTATCTACCCACTAACACTGGATGAGTATTTTATCTACCCACTAACACTGGATGAGTATTTTATCTACCCACTAACACTGGATGAGTATGTTATCTACCCACTAACACTGGATGAGTATTTTATCTACCCACTAACACTGGATGAGTATCTACCCACTAACACTGGATGAGTATTTTATCTACCCACTAACACTGGATGAGTATTGTATCTACCCACTAACACTGGATGAGTATTGTATCTACCCACTAACACTGGACGAGTATTGTATCTACCCACTAACACTGGATGAGTATTTTATCTACCCACTAACACTGGATGAGTATCTACCCACTAACACTGGATGAGTATTTTATCTACCCACTAACACTGGATGAGTATTTTATCTACCCACTAACACTGGATGAGTATTTTATCTACCCACTAACACTGGATGAGTATGTTATCTACCCACTAACACTGAATGCGTATTTTATCTACCCACTAACACTGGATGAGTATCTACCCACTAACACTGGATGAGTATTTTATCTACCCACTAACACTGGATGAGTATTGTATCTACCCACTAACACTGGATGAGTATCTACCCACTAACACTGGATGAGTATGTTATCTACCCACTAACACTGGATGAGTATTGTATCTACCCACTAACACTGGATGAGTATTGTATCTACCCACTAACACTGAATGAGTATCTACCCACTAACACTGGATGAGTATTGTATCTACCCACTAACACTGGATGAGTATCTACCCACTAACACTGGATGAGTATTTTATCTACCCACTAACACTGGATGAGTATTGTATCTACCCACTAACACTGGATGAGTATCTACCCACTAACACTGGATGAGTATGTTATCTACCCACTAACACTGGATGAGTATTGTATCTACCCACTAACACTGGATGAGTATTGTATCTACCCACTAACACTGGATGAGTATTTTATCTACCCACTAACACTGGATGAGTATTGTATCTACCCACTAACACTGGATGAGTATTGTATCTACCCACTAACACTGGATGAGTATTGTATCTACCCACTAACACTGGATGAGTATTTTATCTACCCACTAACACTGGATGAGTATTGTATCTACCCACTAACACTGGATGAGTATTGTATCTACCCACTAACACTGGATGAGTATTTTATCTACCCACTAACACTGGATGAGTATTGTATCTACCCACTAACACTGGATGAGTATTGTATCTACCCACTAACACTGGATAAGTATTTTATCTACCCACTAACACTGGATGAGTATTGTATCTACCCACTAACACTGGATGAGTATTTTATCTACCCACTAACACTGGATGAGTATTGTATCTACCCACTAACACTGGATGAGTATGTTATCTACCCACTAACACTGGATGAGTATTTTATCTACCCACTAACACTGAATGAGTATTTTATCTACCCACAACACTGGATGAGTATGTTATCTACCCACTAACACTGGATAAGTATTTTATCTACCCACTAACACTGGATGAGTATTGTATCTACCCACTAACACTGGATGAGTATTTTATCTACCCACTAACACTGGATGAGTATTGTATCTACCCACTAACACTGGATGAGTATGTTATCTACCCACTAACACTGGATGAGTATTGTATCTACCCACTAACACTGGATGAGTATTGTATCTACCCACTAACACTGGATGAGTATTGTATCTACCCACCAACACTGGATGAGTATTTTATCTACCCACTAACACTGGATGAGTATTTTATCTACCCACTAACACTGGATGAGTATGTTATCTACCCACTAACACTGGATGAGTATTGTATCTACCCACTAACACTGGATGAGTATGTTATCTACCCACTAACACTGGATGAGTATTGTATCTACCCACTAACACTGGATGAGTATTCTATCTACCCACTAACACTGGATGAGTATTGTATCTACCCACTAACACTGGATGAGTATGTTATCTACCCACTAACACTGGATGAGTATTGTATCTACCCACTAACACTGGATGAGTATTTTATCTACCCACTAACACTGGATGAGTATTTTATCTACCCACTAACACTGGATGAGTATTGTATCTACCCACTAACACTGGATGAGTATTTTATCTACCCACTAACACTGGATGAGTATTGTATCTACCCACTAACACTGGATGAGTATTTTATCTACCCACTAACACTGGATGAGTATTTTATCTACCCACTAACACTGGATGAGTATTTTATCTACCCACTAACACTGGATGAGTATTGTATCTACCCACTAACACTGGATGAGTATTTTATCTACCCACTAACACTGGATGAGTATTTTATCTACCCACTAACACTGGATGAGTATTTTATCTACCCACTAACACTGGATGAGTATTTTATCTACCCACTAACACTGGATGAGTATTTTATCTACCCACTAACACTGGATGAGTATTTTATCTACCCACTAACACTGGATGAGTATTGTATCTACCCACTAACACTGGATGAGTATCTACCCACTACCACTGTATGAGTATTTTATCTACCCACTAACACTGGATGAGTATTTTATCTACCCACTAACACTGGATGAGTATTTTATCTACCCACTAACACTGGATGAGTATTTTATCTACCCACTAACACTGGATGAGTATTTTATCTACCCACTAACACTGGATGAGTATTGTATCTACCCACTAACACTGGATGAGTATTTTATCTACCCACTAACACTGGATGAGTATTTTATCTACCCACTAACACTGGATGGATGGCTAACAACGAAGGCAGAATCCGCCGTGTCGGGTGCACGCGACACCGGCACAGTGTCTGGACGTAACTGACGATCATATATCTCTCTTCAGAGGTCCACACGCTACAAACTAACACAGTACACAACCAGTGATGGTATTTTAATTACAGGGCACTGGCCAACAGGGGCTCCGCCACGCCTTTGAAATTGGGGGAGGGGGGGGGGGGACGGGATCGAGCCGAGTGGGGCGCCGTCAGTGAACAGTTGTGTTGACCGGGGGTGGAGCGTTAGCGAAAAGTTGTTGACCGGGGGTTGGGGAGGGGATGAGCCTTATCGAAAAAGTTGAGCGGGGGGGGGGGGGGGGGGGGCTGGAACGTCAGCGAAAAGTTGTTGAGCGGGAGGGTGGAGCGCCAGCGAAAGCTTGTTGAACAGGGGAGAGGTAACACATAATAAGTACAACCCTAGCGGTGTCGATTGCGGCCGCTGCCACCGGTCGCAGGCCATCCCCGCCAGGAGCAAATAGCGAGCGCCGAAGCGTCTCGAACCCATATTGCCAGGGTGGGTCAAATCTGTAGTGGGCCCTCTCAGGCCGACCGAGGGCCCTCTCAGGCCGATCAAAGGCCCTCTCAAGCCGACCTCGGTTACCCTCCAGCAGGCTTGTGCTTGATTCCGCTCCGCGGAATCGAGTACGATTCCATACCAAGCCAGCTGGGTCTGATTCCGATTCCGATTCCAATATATATTTTATTAGAGGAATCGATTACGAATCTGCTTCCAGGGCACCTAAAAAGCTTAATGCCGAATCCGATTCCATTTATTCCAATTTTATTACACTGGCTGCCTCAAAAATGTCAGATCATTCTACATTTTGTACAAATGACACGAATGGCACGAATGACACGAATCGACATATTCAATATATTACACAGCTATATTTAATATGGCTATTTTATATTAACAACTTTTGCATTTCATGAAGTTTGTTGAAAAACTGGCCTGTGCTGCAAAATCGCGATAGTTCAAAAATGTCAAAGTCTAACGAAAGTTCAAAACGATATATAATCTCTATCTAGACTTACCTATAACCAAGGTGCATGGACATATTTCAAGCTGCTATTTGTAATATGATCCATGGGGAACACGGAGAAATCAATGCCTTGAAAGATATAATATTATGGTATGTACGGTACAATAAACATACCATTTTCATAAGTGAATATCATTGTACCTATGTTTTCACTTAAAAGTAGAATTACTAAGCATGCTTTGACTCTCATTAGGTAACAAATCATCGTCTAGCATTGCTTCAGCTATTCATGCTCAATGGAACAAATATCCTTCAGGGAAGCTTACATTCATGGCCAGATTGATTTTTTTCCCGAAAATAAAACAGAATCGCTTTAAATAGCCGTCGATTCCGATTCCGATTCCATGATGTTCTTAAAATTATTGATTCCACCTGATTCCGATTCCACCCAGATGCCAACGGAATCTAATCCGATTCCGATTCCAGTACAAACGGAATCAATTCCGGAATCGGATTCGATTCCACTAGAATCAAGCACAGGTCTGCCCTTCGGGAGGGGGTCATAACTCCCTAGACCCCCCTTGACTACGCTATTAGTTGTGGATTGAAGCTCCAATCGCAATTTCCAAAACTCTAATGCTAGCCTCTAAACTTCGACCTCAATCTAAAAAATGATAGACTTTTTGCAGGTCAAGCTACGTGCTTCCTCGGATCGACTATGGCTTTCTCAGTGACATCCAGAGGGTCCACTCTCGCTTCCAGAGTGCCAACTCTGGCTTCCAGAAAGCCCACTCTGGCCACCCCCTAGAGGGCACAATCTGGTTTCCAGAGGGTCACCATGGTCTCCGGAGGGACCACTCTGGCCGGCCATTGGAGGGCCCACTCTGGCTTCCAGAGGGCTCACTCTGACCTTCAGAGGGCTCACTCTGGCCTCCAGAGGGTCCAATCTGACATTCAGAGGGTCATTCTGGCTGGCCTCCAGGGGCCAATCCTGGCCTCCTGAGGGCATACTCTCTGGCTTACAGAAGGCCCACTCTGGCCTCCAAAGAACCCACTCTGGTCTCAGAGGGCCCACTCTGGTCTCAGAGTCTGGCCTCCAGGGGGCCCACCCTGGCCTCCATGGGGCCAGGGTGGTCTAGCGAGCCAGGTACTCTGGCCTCCGGGCCCACCCTAGGCTTCATAGAGCCCACTCAAGCATTCACATATCCCCCACTCTGCTCCTTGCCAGCCTCCAGAGGGCCCATACTGGCCTCCATCCATAGGGCCCACTTTGATCTCCGGATGGCCTACTGTGACTTCCGGAAGGTACCACTTTGTCCTCCAGATGGCCCACCTTGTCCTCCAGAGGGCCCACTCTGGCCTCCTGATAGCACTCTGGCCTCCTGATAGCACTCTGACCTCCAGAGCTGCCACTCAACTTAGCCGTTTCAGCGCTTTTTAGGCGATTCATTTCCGACTCAAAAACAATTTCTTTAGGTGAAGATAAACACATTTAGTCGGTACACTCCTTGACTCATCATTTAATTATCGTTTTACTCTGTAAAGATCCGACCCGTACTACAGTATCCCTTGAAATAAAAAACGAGGCACACAAACCTAAAGTGGTAACGTCTATCTATCGTCTATATCGTCTTATAACGTATATCGCGGCTAATCTCACATCTCAACAAACTACGCTTCGACGTGAATAATGGTTATGCCAGAACAGTAAAAAGTTTGTTTGGGGCCAAATCCCCCCAAAAATCACACAATTAATCTCACTCATCGAATTTCGCTTCTTCATACATCAATAGGCGATTTAAACATTCAGAGGGTCATTCTGGCTGGCCTCCAGGGGCCAATCCTGGCCTCCAGAGGGCCTCTGGCTTACAGAAGGCCCACTCTGGCCTCCAAAGACCAAAGAGCCCACTCTGGTCTCAGAGTCTGGCCTCCAGGGGGCACACACTGGCCTCCGGGCCCACCTTGGACTTCATAGAGCCCACTCAAGCATTCAAATAGCCCCCACTCTGCTCCTTGCCAGCCTCCAGATGGCCCATACCGGCCTCCATCCAGAGGGCCCACTATGATCTCCGGATAGCCTACTGTGCCATTCGGAGATCATGATCCCTGATCGGGATCGGAGATCCGGAGATCACTTTCTTTGTAAAAGTTGCGTAGATTTTCGCTTAAATTAGTAAATGCGTCATGTTTTGGTTGACTTTAGGCGTTTTGGGGCCCTTCCAGCCCGCTTAGATACGCCAGTGGCCAGAAAAACATTGGGGAGCGGGGAGAGCATCTTTGGGGGCCGAACTCAACATGGGGGGGGGGGGGGGGGCGAGGGCCACCGCAAAAGTATATGAATCGACACCAATGAGTACAACTGAACACTGATTTCTAGTTGTTTGTCGGGGAAAATGGGGGGGGGGGATTATCCCCCCTGGCTCAAGAATGGGGGGGACACGTCCCCCCCCCCGTGGCGGAGCCCCTGCTGGCCAACAAGAAATCACAAATGGCGTATAGCGTTAGGACATATCATGTAACGTTAAGTTGGCTTTAAGTAAGCGCAGCGACATGTCGAACATGTCACGAGTGGAACAGCGACATGTCGAACATGTCACGAGTGGAACAGCGACATGTCGAACATGTCACGAGTGGAACAGCGACATGTCGAACATGTCACGAGTGGAAGCTGCCCTAGTCCTTCGACATGTCAACCCAGCACACGTCAAATCCAAACAAGCGAATCGTGACTTCGCAGTTCGATCGGCAGGCCCGGCTCGCCGCTTTGGCGGACTCCGCCCAGGGAGAACCGTGTGGACGACACAGTCGGTGACGTGTCTCGATCGCGTGTGGGCCGCGCCGACACGCCATTCACGTTACTCAAACGGACAGATTGGCTCCTGTCCTAGTCCGGGCTATGGCGCCAGACCAGTCTGGACTCTGGAGTCCAGAGTCCAGAGTCTGGACCCGCGGTTCAAGGCATAGCCTAACACCGGTGATTAAGAAATTAATCCTCGTCATTCATATGCCATCGTTATTATAGCAGCATTCATTAAAATCGACTGTGATTAACTCAACCGCACTAAAAATTCAAATGTACCGTTCACTCAAACACCGATAAGAAACTATGAGTCATAGTTACTCCGAACGCGGAAGGATCCACCTGAAGGCTGAATCCATTGCAATCAGGATAGGCAACTCGCAATAAGCCATACATGCCGACATAAGGGGGCTAACAAGAGATCAAGAAAGCTGAGGAGATATAAGAGCTACTAGAGCTACTACAAGCCAAAAACATTCGATAGAAATCAACCAGAACCAACAACTGGCGGACTCTTGCCAGCGCTGCCTGCTACAATCTTCGCCACCATTTCAGAGCCAAAACCAACACCAACTCACCGGCCGGGCCTTATCCCATCACCCAGGGAACGACTGCCATTGTGTCATGCTAGGTCGCGTCGTGTCGCGACAGGGTAGCCTCGGGCTGAAAGGGGCCGAGACACCGCCTTACTCGGCGATCGATTCCAGGCGGCTTCCCCCAGCAAGGAAGCCGGTTGATCGAGCCAGGTACCCTCTCCCTAAGGAGTAGCTGCACATACCGCAGTCCCCCTCTCCCTCCCAGTCGTGAGTCGAGACGAGGACTGCGAGTCGGATAAGTTCTGAAAGGAGAGGGCCCGGACCGGACCGAATCCACACAACATTGCACGTCATTTGAGCGCCAGATCAAGCCTCTAAATAACGTATAGACTGTCAACACTGTACGTAACGTATAGACTGTCGACACTGTACGTAACGTATAGACTGTCGACACTGTGCCGGATCTACAGTCAACGCACGCTTGCCAATCCGCCCGCGTCGTGACGCCGAAACCGAGCCCGTTGGCTCGACATGGGCCGCCGCGAGGGATATGCCCTGCAGTTACATTCGTGCCGCAGCATCACGGCTGAGCCGTAAGACGCTAAGCATCCAATTTCACGGCTTATGAAGGACGAACAATGGAGAAATAGACCGTGTTGACGCCAACAGGCGTGCCAAGACGTCGGCGAACCAACAAGGCCGGCATATCAATTCCAGCGGCGGAGGTCCTTTCTTCGCTTTCAGAGACGCCATGAATGTGAGACGCGCGCGGAAGAAAACAAAAACTGGGTCTTGATAAATAATGCCGATCATATCGCGGCTGGAAAGCCGTCTAGGAGAGGAGGTGCCAGGACAAAGGGTGGGTGAAAATTCTAGCATCCACTGAGGCCTCGCTCATCTACTTATCTCCCTCAAACGGGCACCAAAAACATCGTTCTGCGAGCTAGAACAGCGAGATCCATTCGATAAAGCGCTTACAGTATAATTAAAAATGCAACCTTTCCGATAAAGCGGACACAGTTTAATTACAAACTCTGAACGGCAGCAGAAATGCAGCAGCGGCCCGGGGAGCGTTTCCCATTAAAAACGTACACACGTCATCAGCCACTGCAGCGGACCCAGCAGATACCGGCCTCGTCGCACCGCTTGATTAAACCTCGCGTGATTAACAACACGCCAGAGCAGCTGCGCACCCGTGCGTTGCAGCTGAGCCGGTGACGTCACGGGTGTAACAGCTGGGTTTATGACGTCATCATCGCACAGATCGAACTCCGTCGCACGCAGGGGCTGCACATTATGGGAACGCCAAACGTCACCGAAAATCACCCGAAGGGTGGCGTTCCATCAGGGGCGCAGGAACTTTTTATTTTATTTTGTATTTGACTTCGTCCATCAATGGGTCATCCCGTCGGCGATCTTGAGAAATAAATAAATAAAACTATGTTGAAGTTGGGGGAGGGGGGAGGCATTCTGAAGTCGATTCTTTCCATGCAACGCCCATAAGCGTAATGTTAAAATCAAAAATGTTGGGGGGGGGGGGGGGGGGGGGCGGCTGCCTCCTGCCTCCTGCCCCCTGTTCCTACGCCTATGCGTTCTATCGCCTACCACAGGTAGTAAGACTCGTGACGTCACCATAACACGAAAGTTTCACAAGACGACCCGCTGCGCAATTCGCGCTCCCTCCGCAATGGTTTGAAAAGTTCAGCTCTGTAATGCGAATGGGTCCAGCAAGGGCAGTCAAGCTCCGGACATCGCAGCACGCTTCGCAGTGACTTGTCGGCAAAGTAATAACAACCACGGCCTGAACTATTGGCACACCGGACCACAGGCACGCCACAGGCACGCCACAGGCACGCCACAGGCACGCCACAGGCACGCCACAGGCACGCCACAGGCACGCCACAGGCACGCCACAGGCACGCCACAGGCACGCCACAGGCACGCCACAGGCACGCCACAGGCACGCCACAGGCACGCCACAGGCACGCCACAGGCACGCCACAGGCACGCCACAGGCACGGTATCTTGGCAGGTGGAGCAGTAAACATGGGGCGGACGGAAGTCGGGCTGGGTGTCTTCATTCGGCTCCAGGCAAGCTAACCGGCAAACGGCTCAGTGAAAGCCAGCGCCAATGTGACGGAGCGCCAATGTGACGGAGCGTCACGTGACGGAGCGTCACATCGACACAGGGTCATCATTTTCAGAAACTTGACCGCCATTGAAACAGTTATCTCATCTCACCCGCCATCAATCAGCCGTTTCCTTGCTGTTTACACAAAGCAAGTTTGGGAGTGAAACAACAAGAAAGTCGCGATAGTTAAGACCCTCAGCAGAAAACCCGATCGCTGTATAGTAAGTGCAAGTTCTATAGCCCACTGTTGACTGTATGAGATGCTGATTCTGACCCTGGCCCGCACAGTAAGCGTCGTAAGCGTCGTCCGCGTCATGTCGTCTGCGTCGCAAATGTCATCCGCGTCGTAACTGTCGTAATCGACGTCGTAATCTGCTGTAACGACGGCGATCGTCGCGCGCAGGTCTCCGGCGGACAAAGGCACGGTGAGGTATCTCTGTCGCAAGTTACGAGACAGGCACGGGGGCGTGGTCTGAGTTGAACGGAGGGTCTTCCTAAGAGGGAGGGTCTGAGTTGAACGGAGGGTCTTCCTAAGAGGGAGGATCTGAGTTGAACGGAGGGTCTTCCTAAGAGGAAGGGTCTGAGTTGAACGCAGAGTCTTCCTAAAAGGGAGGGTCTGAGTTGAACGGAGGGTATTCCTAAGAGGTAGGGTTTAAGAAGAACGGAGTCTTCCGGGAGGGTCTGAGTTGAACTAGGAGTCTTCCTAAGAGGGAGGGTCTGCGTTTTACGCAGCGTCTCTAAACACGGGCCGAGGCAGGAAGGCAATGTAGCCAATACATCACCGAATCCTGCCTGTCGCTCCATCCGCTGCAGCCAAATTGTCACAGATCGAGTCATTTGCTAGCGGAGCTGCCATATTCGATGGCGTGGCGGTATGCCGGGGATAGGCGGAGAGCATCTCACGGAGGATGTCAGGACTTGATTTGGTACGCTCTAAGCTTATTGAAGGGGATGGGGTGAACATTACCGCAGACTATCATGTCATTTGTTGTGGAATAAATTTGGAAGTGCACCACAATGAGTTACCGAGTCTAGAAACGGCGAGCTGTAAAACGGCATCATTTTCAATGCAAAGCTGAGAAATACATCTTACATGGCAGCTACTGAGAGAATCGCATATCCTCCCGAAGAAGTCTCCAACAACTAGCAAACAAGTATTGTTTCCACCCGCGCCTTATTCTGTTTCCACCCGCGCCTTATTCTGTTTCCACCCGCGCCTTATTCTGTTTCCACCCGCGCCTTATTCTGTTTCCACCCGCGCCTTATTCTGTTTCCACCCGCGCCTTATTCTGTTTCCACCCGCGCCTTATTCTGTTTCCACCCGCGCCTTATTCTGTTTCCACCCGCGCCTTATTCTGTTTCCACCCGCGCCTTATTCTGTTTCCACCCGCGCCTTATTCTGTTTCCACCCGCGCCCTCCCCTTCCTCACTCTGCCCTGTTATTTTTGTCACTCCCCTTCCCGTCTCCGTCGAAATCTTTTCCAACTGCACTCTATATCTGCCTCCATCTCTGTCTTCGTCCCCGTCCCCGTCCCCCTCTCCGTCTCCGTCTCCGTCTCCGTCTCCGTCTCCGTCTCCGTCTCCGTCTCCGTCTCCGTCTCCGTCTCCGTCTCCGTCTCCGTCTCCGTCCCCGTCCCCGTCCCCGTCCCCGTCCCCGTCCCCGTCCCCGTCCCCGTCCCCGTCCCCGTCCCCGTCCCCGTTCCGCTTCCGTATCCGTCACCGTCATCCGTCACCGTCTGTCAAAGACGGTTTACCGGAGGGGGTCCTGACCCGTCTCGGCCCCACACCATGTGAGACCACTCCATCATATCTGTCTTGTTCCGTCCCCCTCCCCACCGCCACCAATGCAGATACACCCCTGTACCATACCCCCCCCCCGAAGCGCCACTTCTCAAACCGAGATGGTGGGAAGAGGGAACTGGGTCATGGCTGCCTCAGAGGCTTCACCATTTGGCTGCTGTTTTATGTTAACTGATGACCTATGCAAGGGATTGAGGTAAGCAAGCGTGGGAGAAGACGCACCCAGGGCCTCTCGTGTACCTCAAAAGAGGCTGCAAAGCAAGGATTCCTAAATCGGACCCCTTGTTTGCCTCCCCTTGCCTAAAATCACCTGAGGAGCGTTGATATCATCTTAGCTTGTTTAGACGGAGTCACTAGTACTGACCATGAATCCCCCCCCCCCATATACCTACCCGCGAGTCCATTCTGCAGGGAGCCCCCCTCCCCCCCCCCCCGTCCCCTCCCCATAACACACTGGGTGGCCGAAGCAGCCCCCAGACCAGCGTCCGATCACAAATCAGTGTCACCACCCGACTTCACCACCACCCGTCAAAACAGACCACCGTATAACACCATAACAGACCAGGGCAAACGACCAAAACAGGCCGCTCAGACGTATAGGCCCCCACACGCCCTGGTATGCTGTCAGAGTCCATGTCAGGAGCAATTTGTCAAACCGGTGTCAGAAACGAAATGTACAAAACAGTGTAACTTAAATATCAAAGGCAGAGGTATTGAGCCTGAGCTAAGCGTACATTTGCTCTTTTTTCAAACAAGACGGCATCCATTGCTTTATCCCTGTCCTGGTCGTCCCTCGCTTTATCCCTATCCTGTTAGTCCCTCGCTTCGTCCCTGCCCTGTGCATCCCTCGCTTTGTCTCTATCCTGTTCGTCCCTCGCTTTATCCCTATCCTGTTAGTCCCTCGCTTCGTCCCTGTCCTGTGCATCCCTCGCTTTGTCACTATCCTGTTCGTCCCTCGCTTTATCCCTATCCTGTTAGTCCCTCGCTTCGTCCCTGTCCTGTGCATCCCTCGCTTTGTCACTATCCTGTTCGTCCCTCGCTTTATCCCTAACCTGTTAGTCCCTCGCTTCGTCCCTGTCATGTTGATCCCTCGCTTTCGCCCTGTCCGGCCCTGGCAGCCGGACACACCGCGGCGCGGCGGCGGGCCGCGGCGGGCGGGGCGGGCGGGCGGGCGGGGCGAGGCCTGTCTCGGGCGTGCCCGTTCCAGTAGGTCAGAGCGGCACGGACGGGGTGGAGTTAGTTAATTTGGCCGGCTCGTGATGCCGCACTGCCAATGGTATACCGTCATGGATGACAGATACCTGGATCGGCAACTCCCCGTCCATGGCCGACCAACGACAGATAGGAAACCGCCGCGGCTTAGCATAGGAACGACAGACAGGAAACCAGGTGGCCGGCGCGGTCGCCAACATCAAAGGCGCCGACGGAGAGTTACCGATCCAGGTATCTCTCATCAATGGTGCCGTGCTGGTACGGTGCTCAGAGTACGGTGTTGGTCATGGGGATAACTGGGGCGACCGCGTCAGTCGCCGGGCGGCTCTGACCTGGGTCAGAGGTCAGAGGTCAGAGGTCACTGGACCAGCCGGTCAGCCATGGCACGACTCGGAGACGGTGCCGGCCACAGAGGGGGTGAGAGGTCAGAGTGGCACGGACAGGGTGGAGGAGATGGGGAAGAAGAAGATGGAGAATTGATATATGAGTGGCGGGACAAAGGAAAGAGGGTCACAAGTCGAAATTGAAGAAAAAACTGCGGATATAGCCTGGTAATTTACCCGACCTCAGTCAGCGCACGTAGTCAGATTAGGAGTCTTCAAGAAGGATGTTTTTGATAATATCGGTCATATCACATCGATCAAAAAGAGACAACATCCTAGTTGAAATGTGAAACTAGTAATAGACTGTTAAAGGGAATAGTTCACCTTTAACATGGAGTTTTGGACTGAGATAGCAGATTTGTAGAGCAGATATAAAAATGGGTTGTGGTGAAAGAATTACCTCCCTACGTTAAGTAATTTCGACACAGGACTAGTGGGCCCGGTTTCAATTCCGCTGTTCCGGGCCACGATCAGTTCCTTTCGCTCGCCGCTCGCCGCCGCCGGCTCGCCGCCGGAGGCAGGTACACTCTCTGGCACGTAGTCTCTGGTCACGACGCCTCGTTAATATCCGCTCAGCCGCCAGGGCGGCCTCTTGTCAGAGACTGTACTTGGCGTCAGGCGGAGCGGGGGAGCCGTAACGCCTGCTGCTATCGTACGATTTCTCGTGAAATAGAAAGAGAAACTTACTTCTTTCTCCACATATATCCATCAGTTGTCCAAACCAAAGTCATATTCGTAGTTTTGAGCTCAAGATGCACCGTATGGTTGAACTTCGAGACAACTTTCAAGGTGACCTATTCCCTTTAAAGGAAATAGTTCACCTTCGGAAATTTTTCAGAACATGATTTTATTATATTTTTGAATACAGTTTCTTTTTTTCTTTTCAAAAATGGTCCTACATTTTTTTTTCTATGCCGCCACCCAAGAGCAGGTGACCAGGAGTGCCCCCTCCCTCTATCCCAACGACCCACAGCACCTTAACGTTAACACCAGAAAACATAATAAAGCAAGTCGCGGCACTCCCAGCTAACAAATGGAAAGAAACGTAAATAAGCTTAAGAAGGAGAATAATCCATTATTAGATAGTATAAAGTAAAAATAAGAGAAGGCCAAAGTAGTCATCACTGAATACAGTAATTGACTGCCCCTACTTCTCTGGGAACCACATTCATTCAAACTTGCATTAAAGATGTTACTACCACACAAAAATCAAACACTGCAACACTTCATTCAGGATGTTAGTAAAGGGAAAGGGATCAATCATATTGGAAACATCCCAGCCTGGTCAACAATCGGCGTGAGTTCAAGTGCTGGGGATCCAAACAGGCCACCCAACTAAGCAGAGCTTGTTGTTGGGCGGCCTAATGGAACCAGCTCCAGTAGAGTGGGTGACATTCATATTGACAGATACGTAAACATCCACTCTCAAACTTCACATGCATGCATATATCTTATATTGTATGTTATGTTGTATAAACAAATCATACACACATCCACTCTCACACAAATGCACTAATGCATGACCACGTGCATACAATGAACAAATTGTATACACTGTTGCATAGTTACAGTCAGGAATCAATGCAATAACATAATGTATGCATGCATATTGAACACACATATACATATACACACATACACATACATACACATACATACATACACATACATATACATACACACACATACACACTCATGCAAATATACTTATATTTGCATACACATACATATACACACACATATATACATGTATACACACATACACACACATTCATATACACATACACACATATACACACATATACATATACATACATATACACACATATTCATATTCTTATGAATTCATACATTATGTTGAATATATGTTGTATAATCAAAATTGACTACACCTATGATATGTAGTGCAATGCAAAATGAAATGTACTGTATTATTACGGTGTTGTAAAGTTGCAGGAGTTTTTATTCTTAGTATTGACTAAGAAAGTAATTCTTAGATAATTGTTTAATAATAGACTTTGAATCAGGAATCATTTGTATTAATGGAAACATTGGTCCTATTACTTTGTTCCATAGCCTCGGTCCAGCCCATGCAACAGTGTGAGTTTTGTATACTTTACAAGAGAATATTTCCTCAAGATGGTGAATGGTTCGGCTAGTCCTACTAGGGTGAGCTATAGCAAAAATCTGGTCTATTACATGAGGCAAATCAAACTTGAGTTTCCTGTGCATCAATAATAGCATTTGTTGGTTTCCAATGTCTTTCACACGAAGTAGCTTTAGTTTTTTGAAAATTGGAGCAGAATGTGCTAGTCTAGATTGCCCATCTACTATTCTAACAACTCGTTTCTGTAATTTCTCTATTTTATTTAGGTGAAGAGAGTATGTGTTGCTATACAGAAAACAGCAATAATTCACGTGAGACAAAAAGAGGGAGTTGTAAAGCAACAACAGATGATCGGAATCGAGAAAATATTTTACTCTGCTGATTATGCCTGCATTTCTACACAGAACTGCGTAAAGCTTAGCAATGTGTGTATTCCATTTCAAATCATCATCAATAAATACGCCAAGGTATTTAACAGTTTTTACACGCTTAATGTCAGCACCATCCGATTGAAGTGATACTGCAACTTGTATCTTTTTGTTAGTATAAATCTGATATTATGTCTTATCAGTATTTAGAGTAAGCTGGTTTGCTTAAAACCATTCTGCTATTTTTGGCATAAGAATGTCTAAAGTATTTTGCAATTCATGTTCGTTTCTACCTTCAACAAAGATAGCAGTGTCATCAGCATATAAATACGAGGTCATTTGATCACATATATGCGGAAAATCATTTATATATAATATAAATAGAAGCGGTCCTAAGATTGATCCCTGAGGGACTCCGATTCCATGCGGAAGGAAATTTGATCTAGATTGATCTATTTGGACACATTGTGTGCGATCAGTTAGATATGATTTTATCATATTGTATGCATCATGTGTTATTCCATAGCTCTGTATTTTTTTAAGTAGGATATCTATGTTTACCGTATCAAACGCTTTACGTAAATCTAGACATATTCCACATACAATACTACTTGATTCAAGTGCACTAGTTATTTTATCTTGGAGAAGGAGTATAGGCATAAAGTGGTCATGCCTTTTCTAAATCCAAACTGGTTTTCGCTAAGGATATTATGTAAAGCCAAATGGTCATTTAAACGGGTGTAAATTAGTTTTTCTAGAAGCTTAGAAATGACAGGAAGCAGGCTAATCGGTCTGTAATTATTGAATTGTTGCTTATCACCTGCTTTATAAATCGGCTTCACAACAGCCTTCTTTAACAAATTTGGAAATGTGTTCTGTTTTAAACAAAGATTCATAAAATGAACAACCTCACCTATAATTGCCATGAACGTCGCTTTAAATATTCGTGTATTTATTTTATCATGACCACCACCTACTATCCGCATATCGTTCACAATTTTCTTAACCTCTTCTTCATCTGTATTTGTGAAGGTATCAAGGGTGTTTCCTATAAAAGTTAGGAATGCAATTTAGCGGGCTACTATTTGTATGACCTGTGCTATTTTTTAATTTTTTACCGATACTTGTAAAGAAGGCGTTGAAACTTTCAGCGATTTCTTCAGCACCTCGAACTAAACCATTATTCGTTTTGAATGCTTCTGGCATTTTTTCACTTTGGGGTGAGCCTTTAGAAAGTTCATTAAGAATTTGCCATGTTTTTTTGGGTTGGCATTTTTAAGTTCATTGTGTATATACAATCTTTTAGATTCCCTAATAATTCTGACAAGAACATTACGGTACCTGCGATATTGTAGAATGTTGACACGAGTCACGCAGTTATTTTTCAAAATAAATAATTCATTTTTCCTATTAATTGATGCAAGTATCCCAGGGGTAATCCAAGGTTTAATTGGCGTGTGTTTTCGGGCAGGATTATAGGTAAAGCTATATCTATTAATTCCTGAAAAGTAGGCCTGGGTTATTCTCTCACATGCAACATTTGGGTCTGTTACATGAGAAAAGTCATGTAGTTCAGCTTGAAGGTGTAATTGTAAATCATCTATTTTCTTGTAATTAAAGGATGTGATCTTAACTCCATGCCTAATCACCTTAGCCTTTTCTATATTGAATGATAAGTATATTGGGAAATGGTCAGATAGATCATCATACACTATTCCTGAACTGTCTGCATGTGTTATATTGTTGCAATATATATTATCTAACAGGGATAGTCTATTATCACTCTGCCTAGTAGGCAAAGGTATTAAAGGAAGAAATCCATATGATGAGAACATGTTAAAAAAGCATCAACATTAGGATCACCATCAATGTTGAACAAATCAAAGTTAAAATCGCCAGCAATGATAACAGAGGTTGCTGACTCAGAAACTGTGTCAAAGATATGTGACATGTGTTCTATAAACAAAGTTGGACACGTGTTTGGGGGTCTGTATATTTGCCCGATTATTACCTTTGAGCAAGGTAGATTGCATTGTACAAATACAGACTCTGTATTTGTACATCGCGCCAACAAATACATCGCGCCAATTCAGGACAGAAGGTCGTAAATCATTAATTTTATGGTGTGCGTTATTGGTCTGCGCATGCTCCATGGCAGTGCTGGCACTTTCAGACGGTACGGTATATCATATATGCGCCGAATTCCTTCGCCAAAAAGTCAAATATCTTCGGCTGGAGAGTCTTTTCAGTCAAGAAAACTTGCAGATAGGGGTTTCCCAACATGGGCTACAAAACAGCTATCTCAGTTTAAAACTAATGGTGAAGGTGAACTATTTCCTTTAAGTTAAAATGAGGACTAATACCCAACGTGTATCATTACCTAGATGTTTACCCGAGAAAGCAGCGAGCGCCAAGCTTATGCAAAAAAGTGCATCTGTGCCTGGCCAGCTGGCAACAAAGCTGGCAGAGCAGGAAACGATGTTTTGAATGTCTCAGGCCACAGTTAACCGTCCAGAAGACACACTCTTTCATCCCATCTATCTCTGGCGGCCCGGCAGGCGGCGTTAGCGCTCGGCAGCTGGACGGGTTAGCTCGCCATCCAGGCCTCCACCTCGAAATCTGGCAGCGCGTTAGCCACGGACCTCACGAAATTTGGGAGCGCTTTAGCCATGTGTGCAAACGGTTTCTGAAGTTTCCAACGTCATCCGAAACACGATCTTTCTAGCTGCTGTTGCTTTGCATTTGCACGCTATTGCTGGTTACTGCAAGCGTTCAACATCACCGGACAAAAACTTCGCGGAACAGGAATGATAGCAAAGACGTTCAATGTCTAAAACTTTGTATATCAAGTAGCGGGCTCAAGCTTGGTGACGGCAGCGGAGCGTTAAGGCGGTCCGTTATTTTTGCACCCCCGACGGAAGGCGGCCATTAAGCTTCTGCTTCCTCTTAAACCGGTGCCAATTAAGGCGTCGCGGGAAGCGCAATTATGCAGCCTTAAGGAATCGCGCCGGCTCAGCGGGCGCCACTTATAGTAAATCGCGACAACATTTAATAAAAGATCTCGGGTGATGTGGGTCGGACGACGCCCGCCGCCAACGGGCCAAAGGAGAAACGGAGGAGAATAAAGGAGAAACGGAGGAGAATAAAGGAGAAACGGAGGAGAATAAAGGAGTTGGAAAACCGACGGGGCCGTGTGCTGCGGAACCCCAGGCATTTTACAAGTAATGGAACCCGAAAAAAACGAATCAATGCTTGTCTATATATCGGGGTTGTTTATGACGAACACATACACATATGGGACCGACTGACTAATCTGACTCGGGAGTAGAGACTCACAACACTCAACTACTAACGGTGACGGTGCCCACCCCTCATGCTCCCCTCCAGATCCAGTCCTGCCCACTGAACTCAATAACACCCTGCCGCCCCACCGACCCGTGGCCCGACCCAGGGCTTGCCATCGTGGCTCGCCTGCTATCAGCAGCAGCAGCAGCCGCCGTCAGCCCGCCGATAGTCCGCCGACTGACCGTGATCGCCGCCGCCACGACTGGCTGCTGCCCGTGATCGCCGCCGCCACGGATGGCCGACCGTGATCGCCGCCGCCCGTGATCGCCTCCGCCACGGCTGGCTGCCCGTGATCGCCGCCGCCACGACTGGCTGCTGCCCGTGATCGCTGCCGCCACGGCTGGCTGCCCGTGATCGCCGCCGCCACGACTGGCTGCCCGTGATCGCCGCCGCCACGGCTGGCTGCCCGTGATCGCCGCCGCCACGGCTGGCTGCCCGTGATCGCCGCCGCCACGACTGGCTGCCCGTGATCGCCGCCGCCACGGCTGGCTGCCGCCCGTGATCGCCTCCGCCACGGCTGGCTACCGCCCGTGATCGCCTCCGCCACGGCTGGATGCTGCCCGTGATCGCCGCCACCACGGCTGGCTGCCCGTGATCGCCGCCGCCACGGCTGGCTGCTGCCCGTGATCGCCGCCGCCACGGCTGGCTGCTGCTCGTGATCGCCGCCGTAACGGCTGGCTGCCCGTGATCGCCGCCGCCACGGCTGGCTGCCCGTGATCGCCGCCGCCACGACTGGCCGCCCGTGAACGCCGCCGCCCGTGATCGCCTCCGCCACGGCTGGCTGCCGCCCGTGATCGCCGCCGCCACGGCTGGCTGCTGCCCGTGATCGCCGCCGCCACGGCTGGCTGCCCGTGATTGCCGCCGCCACGGCTGGCGATTTTAACGGGAGCCGAGCCTGCAGTGGCGGATCAAGGATTCGATCATGGGGACACATTCATACTAGGCCCAGGGCTGACTTTGGTGGGCCTCCTCGACCTTGGTGGGCTCTACCTCAAATAGGCCCTCAGTAGAGCAAAATAGGCCCTCCGTTGGCGATTTTGGGCCCTTTGTAAGTCAAAATGGTCCTTTCAAATCCAGGAATGAGCTCTCTAAAGACCGAATGGGTTTCTAAGGACGAGATGGGACCTCTTTACACCAGAATGGACCCTCTATTCACTAGACACTCGGCTATGGGCCCTTTCGAGGCTCGGGTTGGCCCCATACCCCCTCCCCCCATATATATGGGGCCCCATATAGATGCCTCCCCCTCCCTCTGGATCCGCTACTGGCTGGGCGGGGACGGGGCGATCATGGTCTGGTGCCGCCGCCGCCGCCGCCGCCGCCGCTCGGGGCCGACCACTACAGGGCACCAGAACGGTACGCGGCTGATTCGCCGGCGCAATGACGGGATTCACGAGGCTGGGCGAGACGAACGGCGCCGGAAACGGCCACGAAGCGGACTCGTGGGAGACCGATGACCGACGCTGTTTCTCACGCGGAGTCGGGAGCTGGTCGCAGCGACCGAACGCAGAAACAAATGAGTTCCGCCGCCGTACCCAGAATCGAATGAGCTGTGAGTCGTGTTTGAACAGACGGTCTGGATAGTCGGCTGTTCAGGCTGCCTGCTGACAGCGCGAACGCGCGCCGACAGCGGTGTTCCGTCATTTCGCTGCCGTTTGTTTATGTCTGGTCGGCACTGCGGCCGCGATTAAAGACGAAGCAAACAGCCGGGGGTCCTGCTTTGCCGGCCCCGTCAGAGACCGCCGCCTCGGGGAAAAACAGCCGGGAGGCGAACCGAATCGTTTCCAACGGAAACAGGCGGCCCTCTAAAGTTGGGAGATGACTATCATCTTCCGTTGGCTGTGTGTGGCCCTGGGGAGCTGTTTAGAAGAAGAAACAACTTAAATTACACAGTTTTTCAAGTCAAACTTCTGTTATCGTCTCCCTTAGAAGTTGTATCTTTGTCTTATGTTGCTTGAAACTCGGGTGATGTTTGATACGTTTGTTTCTGTAGAAAGATGTTCAAGCTAAACAAAGGAGGCCTTATTTCAAGGCAAGCATGCAACAAGGAAGGACAATCTTCCAGCATTGTTCTCCGTCCCCCAATGGAGTCGTGCGACGTGTCCCCAAGGCCGCCGCCCCACGCTGACGTAACCCCGGTCCCAGGCGGTCGTGCATTATGCCCGGCCACGGCTCCTTCAGGAATATAATGGACTCGCCCGCCTCAGGGATGTAATGGACTCGCCCGCCGTCGCTCAGCTGACTGGCGAATGGCCCGCGGCGATTCTGTTGCGTGTCTCCGCACCCAGAGGTGACCTCGACAGGGTTAAGACCGAAACGCTGCGGTGACATTGTGATATTTGACGGGCAATTTGTCTTTTAATAAAGTAAAATGTCACCACAGTTGCCTACCTATGGCTCCGTATGCCTTGCCCCTTGGTGTAATCCATCATAGTGACGGCGTGTCAGACTTTTTGTATATCGACTGCTTGAATTGGAGTTTTTGTTTAGGCACCATGGATACATCCTAATCGTAGCAAAACAATCCCTGTGAATTGTGATAATCTACCATAGGCGTAGGAACAGGGGGGGGGGGCAGCCGCCCCCCCCCCCACATTTTAGATTTTAACATTACGCCTATGGGCGTTGCATGGAAAAAATCGACTTCAGAATGCCTCCTGCCGCCCCCCCCCCCCCCCACTTGAACATAGTTCCTACGCCCCTGTAATCTACATATGAACATTAGTTTGCAGATACATGGCGAAGCTTAGTGCGAAGAGAAGTGCTGAATGTCTTGCATTCACAAATGTGTTTCTTCAACAAGTCCCTTAGAACGAACAACAAGTCCCTTAGAACGAACGTCTCCCTTAGAACGTTAAGCGTGTCAATGTCAAGGCTATCTGTCAGCCAAGACACTTGAAATGTCGGGGACTTCGAGGTAAATGAGTTGATTTTCGCAGGCAGTTACAACTCTTCAAGGTGGCGGAATGGGCCCTCGATTCATACGGGAATGGGAACTTGGTCGTGGATGTCACCCGATGGAGACTTCCAAGTTCCAAGGCTCAAGCTGGTTCAAGCGATCACTAACAGAGCTACCTACCTAAAACGAAACGAAGCCAGACGGGCTGACATTGATGTCCGGCACATGCAAACGTTGTCGCGATAAACTGATATGCCAGGCACAGTGGTATGGAAATCCAGTATCCAAGTATCCTGAAAATATACAGGAGTATATTTTCATCACTGGCCCGGTCATACTGGCGTGCAGATATTCCTCAGAAAGACAAAAGCTTATGCTGACTAAATGACTCGTATTATCTTTCGCCAGTGCCAGAAGATCATCTCAAACGCTCTATGACACAGAATTAAGGCGAATCAATCAGCCCCGCGATTGTGTCTTTAAAGGGAATGTTTCACCTTTTTATTGGTTTTGCACTGACAGCCAGTGTCTTTGGCCGTCATTTAAACGTCGAAAATACTAAGGTCATTTTCCACACAACTTAGCCGCTTTTAAGCAATTTAATTTCCCATTTGCAAAATGGGGTCTAGGCTAGTCCCGCCGCTGATAGGCTGGCAGCCACTTTGTCAGCCAATCCAACTTTGTCAGCCAATCAGCGGCGGTCTATAGCTCAATAATGACGTCATAATCCCAAATTTAAAACCTTAATTTGTATAAAGTTAAGTGATTTTTTGGGAGAAAAAAATATCACCATCGTTTTCAGCAGCACTGACTTCATATTTTCGACTACACCCAGCGTATATTTGACAACTTTCAGAAAGGTGAAACATTCCCTTTAAGCACTCAGTTTCACTTGCATAGTCCGAGCAGATCACTCAGCTCCACTTGCATCGTCCGAGCAGATCACCGGATATGAATGGGGTTGATAGAACCCATAAGCAGGACTAGGTTCCCGTGTGGCGTCAACCACAGGCAGGCAATGACCTCCACCGCAGCGGCAGGAACACAGCGGGAGGGAGGGCGACACAAGACAGAGGCAGAGACGGGCGCTGAGGCGGAACCGGCCCTGGGCTCGTGCCGCGTGCGCCAGAAATGGGTCAAGAGCGGGTAGCCGGCTCCCACGCCTGTTCACCGACCTCGGGCTGCGGCCGGCATCCGACAGTGCAGAGTTCGCACGTTTAGGCATACAGCGGACGGGCTTCGGACTGTGCTCTGTCGACACCCTCGGGCGCCGAACGCACCGCGGTCAGGGCCAATCGTCTCAGCTGGATGCCGTTTGTCACTCGTCGTCAGCAGGTAATGGCGTCACCACGGTCTCAAAACTAGAAGGGACAAATCCAAGCGCATGGGACCATATTAGGGATGGCTAAAAATTACTAGGGACAATGTCCCCAATGTCCCCAGTGGTGACGACGCTCATGTCAACAGGGTTTTCTCACATGACCCGGAGGTGTGTCGACTGTCGGTGCCCGGTGGGCTGTCCGACAAGTGTTGCGGGTTTCTTTCGTGGTCACCGCCCGGTGTTCGTTGCAGCTCGTCATCTCTAGGACGTCCTCTAACGAGTGTGACGAGGTGATGACAAGCAGTCGTAACTGATAAGCCTAGCAGTCGCAACTGACGCTGTACACTGCATTTTTACACGTATGGCACCGTGATGTTGGATTTGGGCCGCAATTAACACAGTGCTCAGCGGCGTAACCCTGGTCGCTCGAACAGTGACGGCGCAATAATTCAACCTTGAGAGACCCCGATCTCGGCCATGTCAGTACAAGTTACATTCACACTTCTACTGGGAAATAAAACCGGATGTATTGCATGTCGATGTTTAGCTACGTCACCGAAGACTTTGCAACAGTAATGAATAAACATGACGTCATTTTGTAAGTTATTACTACACCTGCAAGGTCACCATACTAACATCAACTGAACTCTCAGAATGATGCAGCAAAGCGTCGGGCAACAGGACACGAGTCACGAGCAAGGGAAAGAGAGATAGACGGGAATTTCCGAACACCCGATCGAATCGCACAGAGAATGGGCGGGATGTCCGCCGCCGGGTATGGCATTGACCCGCCGTCACGTGGGCGGGGGCGGGGGCGGGGGCGGGGGCGAGGGCGGGGGCGGAGGCGGGGGTGGGTCGGCGCCGTTGCGGTCTCTGGCTCCGTACCCGTCAGAGCGGACCGGTAACGTTTTTAGGCCCCCGGAAGCGGGCGTGGCGTGTCGCGTCGCGCACGAGCGAGGCTGACACAGTCACCTCCCTCCACCGCCGCCACCACCACCACCACCGCCATCATCACCGCCACCCGCCACCGCCACCGCCACCGCCACCGCCACCGCCACCGCCGACGTCGCCACCGTCCCTACCACCACCATCACCACCGCCACCGCCACCGCCATCGCCATCGCCACCGCCACCGCCACCACCACCACCACCACCGCCACCGCCACCGCCACCGCCACCGCCACCGCCACCACCACCACCACCACCACCACCGCCCGCTAGTACCGCTAACATCGTTTGCTCGGCAGCTAACAATTCGGCCCACGACTGATGGTTCCGTGTGGACGACAGTCTCAATGGGAGGGGAGGAGAGGTGGAGAGGCACGGACGGAGACGCACCGTCGTCGTCGTCGGACCGGTGTCATCGTCGTCGCCGTCGGACCGGTGTCGTTCTCGTCGTCGGTCCGGTGTCGTCACCGTCGTCGTCGTCGTTATCTTGCTTTGCGTGGTTGCGGCGAGGTGGGAGGATAGGAAGCCCAAGGGGCCAGAGGAGGATCGGACATGCCAAGGAGGTGCGCTGTTGTCCATGCTCGCAGCACCCCGCAAAGTCGGATAATGATTTGAGATCGGAAATGTTGCTATCAGATCGGAAAATGTGTTGTGCCGCCGATGGCCGAAACACGTGTCAGGCAAATGCCTGTAACCATGTAATGCCTCTAAACGGTCTCCGCGAACGGGTTCGTGCATTTTATGACACCACTGCCCCACTGCGCCGGGAGCTTTTCACAACCCAAAGACATTGCGATGCATGGCCTGGAAATAAAAATCAAATTCGCATTTTCTATTTCAACATTCGGCACTGTGCGGCGCCGCGGTTCTGGTGTTACGACGTATTTGACTTCACCGACACCGAAGGTGCCATGATACGGCCGACACTGGGAGCTACGAAAACTTTGCAACACTGGTTTGCTACGAAAGCCGCCATCCTGCGACCCGGTACGTGTACCTGATGGGGTGCGGGACCCACACCTGGGCCCGCCAGTGCCCCAGGATAGAGGCTGAGGAAGGCTCAGGAGGTTTAGAGAGGAGGTCTGGCTGTCTAAAGGAGGCCCGAGGTCTAGAAGAGGCCCGAGGTCTAGGGGACAGGCCCAGGAAGTCTAAAAGGAGGTTCATGACCCCGGATGAGAGGCCGCGAAGGCCCATGAAGTCTCTAGCGAGGAGGCGCAGGCCCCCGGGTGGGTGAGAGGCCATCGGCCGGCCTGACTGCTGCCTCAGTGCTGCTGCCTCGTCTGCCGTGCACTGCACGTCACCGCGCCACACTTTCACTCTGGGGGTCACGTGACCCGGCCCGCCCCGAACGGCGGACGCCGGACAGGTCACGTGATGCCGCTGGAAAGCGGTCAGACCGCGGTCGGCTGCAGGAGGGGCCACTGCCTCTCTCTCTCCCTGGGACCCCGAACGATGACGTCGAGCCATGACGTCGAGCCATGACGTCGAGCGATGACGTCGAGCCATGACGTCGATCAATGACGCTGCGATGAGGTCGAGCGATGACGTCGAGCGATGACGCTGCGATGACAACACTGTGGTGGCTGCGGTCCTTGGTCCCTGGAGCTGCGAAGTCTACGGGGAAACACATCGGGAGCCAGAAGCTTGGCTGACCAGCAGGTCGATTGATGATCGGTGTTCAGTGAATCCTGCTACACAACTCCACCAACTCCCTCCACAACTCCACCAACTCCCTCTACAACTCCACCAACTCCCTCCACAACTCCACCAACTCCCTCCACAACTCCACCAACTCCCTCCACAACTCCACCAACTCCCTCCGAGTAGCGGTTCGGAAGTCTCGGGATGGTTCGGCGCAGTCCTGGATAGGTTCGGCGGAGTCCGGAATCGAACCGGCAAGACTCGGACCGTTTCGGCGAGTCCCGGAATCGAATCGCCGGAGTCCCGAGACGGTTCGGCGGAGTCCAAAATCGAATGGGACGTGTCCCAAGACGGTTCGGCGGAGTCCCGAGTTTGCAGAGGTCGGTCGAGTTCGGCCGAACCGGACCATAGTCGTGTCAGCCGCTCGTAAGCCGAGCGACACGAATCCCTAAAGCGAGAAGTGGGAGGGAGGGGGGGGGGGGGGGGGGGTAATCCGGCGCCGGCGCCGATCGAAAGTTGCCGAAACTGAGCCGACTCGACTCAAACCGACACGCAACAGAGCCGCCCCAGGCTCACACACTCACTGGATCCCGAGCGGTACAACAGTTTTTATGGAGAAAACACTACAAAGGCTGACAAAATTCCGAAAATTCATCGGATCTTCCTTGCTTGTTCCTATGATTTGCTTTGAAATCGACAAACATGTCCATACTCGGGCTTGTTCTTGTAGGCCCATAACCCCGACGACCCCCTTGCATCCACCCCTGCCCACCTCGCCGCCCGGGAACTCCTGGCCGAACCCATGTACGGCGACTGGCGAGTGCCACTGTCGCGACTGTCGCGACAGTCCGGGGCCATGAGTTGCGCGAAACTGCCGGCGACCGTACTGCCGGCGACCGTGAGCGCTGACCGCGTGGGAACGGCAGCCGAGCGCAGCGCCGGAGCACCCAGGCGGAACACCCCGACCGGAGCGAGGCGCCGGCGGCGGAACACCCCGACCGGAGCGAGGCGCCGGCGGCGGAACACCCCGACCGGAGCGAGAAGAAGACACACAGTCATGTAGAGAGGTGTTCCAGCGTTCGAGACGGCGTTCGAGACGACGTTCGAGCAAAGTTCGGGTGGTGTTGGAGACGTCCCGCCCCGCCCGGACTGAACCGGGGAAATACGACACACAAAGCCCGGCAGATGTTCCGAGGGGTTTCAGCGGCATTCTAAAAGGCCCTCGAGTGTTCGAGACGGCGTTCGAACAACGTTCGACAGCGTTTGAGCGGCGTTCGAGCGTGTCGCAGCGGCGGCCGCCACCGGCTGCTGTGCGAGTGGCGTAACACCGGCATTAAAGGTCAAAGTGCAATGCCTCTCTGCCGTGATTGCGTCCGTGTGGCGGTGATGCATGGGTTCAGATCATGCAGCCTGCCGTCTGAAGAGAATCTTCGGAAGATTATTTTTACAATCATTTTTCTTTCTTCGGAAATGTACTGTACGGTGCAATATATTTTCCAGCAACAACTATTGTAAAAATACTGGAGAAAGTCTTTGAGCAGGACACGTAAGTTCACAGTTTTTTCAGCCGACATGCTCATGACAACCTTGGGAATCTTCCACTCAAAAGAAAAGAAGCATGTGACACTTAGCCTGAAATTGAGAGTGACTAAAGCGTGATTTGCCTTTGTAAGAGATGGGCATCCGATGCCCCTGAGAAAATCAGATTTGCAAAGGGAGAACAAAAGCACCCTTTGTGACAAAAAGCGTCCGTCACTTTTGACGTGTGTGAAAACTGCCATCATCCGAGGTGACGCGGCGACCAGCGATGACTGGACATAAATCCGCTGGGAGCGGCTCTGCACCAGCTGCGCCCCCCCCCCGTCCCCTTCCTCCCCATCTCCCTTCCACTGGTCACTGGTGTAGGTACCGCAGGCGTGGTCGGGCGGTGACGGCAGCACAGCTGCAGAGTTCCACCACGGCGCGCAGCCACAACAATAGCCGTGTACCTGGGCCAGTGTTCGGAGCGGAGGGTCGCTGAGGGTCCGTTCGGACCCAGCCTGACACAGGGGTCGAATACACCGGCCTCGGGTAGCGTAGTTGATAGAAATTTGCCAGAAACAATCTTGACGCAGAAAGTGTATGTAGGTGGGTGAAAGGCGCTTCCAGTCTTCCGCACTTGCGTAGAATATAGATAATCTCTAGACAAATATATATTATATCAAAAGCATTTTCACACCGATAAAGAGAACGAAAATTTACCAAAAGTAAAACAAAAATGTGCACCAACTCTCGAATAAATTTCCCTATTTTCTAAGGGATACTCTGAAGTCCCTGCCACTGGTTGCACGAGCCCTACATATTGTTTGATCTGAAGCCATCATCCGAGGTGACGCGACGACGAACCATGACTGGCCATAAATCTTCTGGGAGCGGCTCTGCACTGGCAGAACGCGGCCAGTCCCCTGCTGACGTCAGAGCGCGATGGGAAAGGGTGTGTTTTCGCAACGTGAGATTGCCACGGACTCTGCCGCACAGACCATAAGAAACGAACGAGAGATGGCACATTTCAGCGGGCACGACGGACGGCGAATGTCTTGCGCAACCAGATTTTCTTTTGTTTATCAGTAAGAGTTTTGCGATCCGATAGCAGTTGGAAAATGCAGCATCACGGACGAATGAAGCCCAACCCATTCGTGTCAACAGAACACATGGTGCCGAGGCCTGAAACGGGAACGCGTTAACTCCTTTCGCTCGCACCTCCCGAGACAATTGTAAATCTTAAAACGCAAATCACGCCCGTCACCTTTCCGCCATCCCCATCTCACGACAGAGCAGAGCCTGGCCCTGAGCCGCCCGCCTGGCGAGGACCCCCGGCGGTCCGTGGTACCGTGTTTGGACCAGACACAGGGGACCCTCCCTCCCTCCCTCCCTCCCTCCCTCCCTCCCTCCCTCCCTCCCTCCCTCCCTCCCTCCCTCCCTCCCTCCCTCCCTCCCTCCCTCCCTCCCTGCGTCCTCCCTCCCTCCCTCCCTCCCTCCCTCCCTCCCTCCCTCCCTCCCTCCCTCCCTCCCTCCCTCCCTCCCTCCCTCCCTCCCTCCCTCCCTCCCTCTGCTCCACACTGTACCGTAATGAGGGAGCAATCGACCGATTGGTGGGGGATTTTGCTAATAGTGCGCGTCCACTGATTGGATTAACGCAGGGGCGATCAAAGCGGGGCCGTCCGGGGTGGCCAAGGGCGGATACATGACAGTGACGGGAGACACCGGGGCGTCTGCCGGGGCCAGTTGTGAGGGAGGGAGGTCACTAGTACATCGGCTACGTTCATATTTGTGCAACCTACTGAAAATGTACATCGTGCATGATATTCATATACACATGCAAATGTATCCGAGATGTTGAAAGAAACGGTACCGAGCCTGTTGCAGTGCAAGACATACCCGGCGTCTATAACTAGAGATGCGGCTTGGCTAAAAGCCTTTGATGCGTGCCTACTTTCTAGATCAACTTTCCAGATCATCCTGTTCTTAGTAATCCATTTCCCGTGCATGTCTTATTCCAGTATAATTTCCACCATCATGTGTACGACACCAAAACACCGATTGAGTAGCTCAGCAATCAGCATCCTTATTGCCGTTAACCATCCCCCAATCCGAGGTATCAGCAACAACATAGTCCATGTGATTTGCGCTTACAGAGCACGCAAGCGGCGTAGTCGGCTTGCATTTCACATCGCTTACAAGCGGTCAGCCACTTCATGCTCTGCACAGGCCCTTTCAATAGAGGTGAAGAAAATCCTAAATCTTTGGTCACAGCCCAGTCACGGTCACGGCATGAGCTGGCAAGTCACAGCTTTAGTCACGGCGCTGCAATGCTAACCCTATGGCGCTGGCCTGGCCAGTCACAGCTTCAGTCACGGCCGTGACTAGTTCTGGTCCCAGCGCTGGGACGCTGGGACCAGAATTTTGCATCTCTACTTTCAATCTACTGTCTGATTATATCTTTGCATCCGCTGCTGGCTACAGAATACGGTGCAGATTGAGGTCGGAGTTCGGTCGGGGTTAGGCAAGGGCTAGTTCGGGATTCGCTCGGAATTTAGTCGGAATTTAGTCGGGGTTTGGTCGGGGTTTGGTCGGGGTTTGGTCGGGGTTTGGTCGGGGTTTGGTCGGGGTTTGGTCGGGGTTTGGTCGCGGTTTGGTCGGGGTTTGCTTGAGGCTATGGTGATGGGTCAATCCCCTGAGCGAATCTCTCCAGCTTCCCCCTCTCCCCTCTGACCCCCGCCCCCTGGTCTGACCCCCTCACGACCTCCCACCAATCAGCTGGAGTCCAAAGCCACCGCTAATGCAGCCGCTGCAACACTGCAGACCACTGCAGACCTCACTGCAACACACGACACTGCAGCAGCGGCGGCGGCGGCGGGCAGTGGTCACGGTCAGCCATGGACACTGGGCAGCGCCAGCCGGCCAGTCGGGCGGGAGGGAGGGGGGGGGGGGGGAGTCGCAGTGATCTCGCTTCCCAGTATGAGCAGGGCAGGTCAGAGCAGCAGCCGCCAGAGCCGGTTTTGCAGACTCTCACGGTGTTTTCCAGCGCACACTCGGGCAGCACACACTCTGGCAGCGCACACTCGGGCAGCGCACACTCGGGCGGCGCACACTCGGGCAGCGCACACTCGGGCAGCGCACATTCGGGCAGCGCACACTCGGGCGGCGCACACTCGGGCGGCGCACACTCGGGCAGCGCACACTCGGGCAGCGCACACTCGGGCAGCGCACACTCGGGCAGCGCACACTCAGGGCAGCGGCGGACAGCGACGGAGCGGGTCAGACAACAGAAAATGGGGCGAGCTGGCGGCTTTTGGGGCTTGAGACTGCTCAGGTGCACGGGGAGAAAACTGGGGATTTTTTTTCACAGGGAGGAAACTGGGGAATTATTCACAGGGAGGAAACTGGAGAATTATTCACAGGGAGGAAACTGGGGATTTTTTAACGGGGAAAAAACTGGGGATTTTTTTCACGGGGAGAAAATTGGGGAATTATTCACAGGGAGGAAACTGGGGAAAGGAGAACGTGGGGAAGAATGGAGAATGGAAAGGGGAAGTAGAAGCAAGAGGGATGAGAGGCGTATGGTGGGGATCTGGTTCTGAAGTGATAGCAAGTTTGACTATTTTGAGACAAATGGCTTTTCAAAAATCATGAGTTCGAATCGTTCCACGCCATATGCTGACGTCAAATAGTACTGACGTACTGACGTCAAATGCTGTGAGTTAGGTCATTAGCTATGCTGTAAGTTGTGTTATGTTGTAAGCTACGTCGTTTTATTCTCCATTACATTACAACATGCCAGACAGTGGCGGATCCAGGGGGGGGGGGGGCATAGGGGCTGAAGCCCCCTGCCTTAGAAAACGGCGCCATTTTTGTATAGGATTTGCCGGCGCCGAAGGCGCCGTAGCGTTTTCGGGAGGCCGCCAGGGCGCCCTTGCGTCTACCAACAGCATCGTAGCACTCTTGGAAGGCACCCTGGCACCCTCAGAAGACATCTTGCCGCCCTCACAACGCATTATGCCGCCCTCGGAAGGTACATCGCCGCCCTCGGAAGGCATTATGCCGCCCTCGGAAGGCATCATGCCGCCCCCGTCACCGAGGAAATATGCCGCCCTCAGGCCTGAAGCCCCCTGCCTTAGAAAATCCTGGATCCGCCCCTGATGCCAGACAGTGATGTGGGAGGTGCAACAAAGAGATGGAATAGTCCAACTTCAACAAGGTATAGAGTGCTGACGTCAGCATTGTTCCATGTTGACGAACAAGAACAATGGCAACGTCGGGCAGGTGCCGGCACAAACGCCGTGATGATAGCGATTAGGTACGGATTTTGAAGGTCGCAAGTTCTATGCATCTAATTTAACGTTAAATTAACGCAATGTTGTCCAACACGGCAACAACATGTGAGTCGACTCAAAGAGATAACAAACTATCTAATGTAGCATATTGCAACAAAGGTTTGGAATGAAGAAAAAAACATGACATTGGTGAGCTGGGGAGGAGTTTATCCTGCATTTCATGGGGAAATATTCCCATCAACATTGTGTTAGTCAAAATCAACTTTCTTTTGTCAAATTCGAGGACTTTTCAATATTTATATACAATTATTTTCCACATTCATTGTACAGAACACCTACCCCTCCGAAATGTTCGAAAAATTCCAGTTACGACCCTGCGAGCCCAAATTGAACTGACAATTTATCTCTTTCCCCATAAGAAAGCACGTCTACGTCACTTCTTGCCTCCAGACACCCCTCCGCGCCATTTATCGTCCCTCCTGGCACAGCGCCCGGCGCGGTGCGGGTGTGCGCCACTTTCCGGCGGCGGCGGGCGTGGCGCAGTGCGGCGCTAACGGCGCGGGCGAGTGAGATATGGCGCAGCGGCGACAGACGACGGTGTCCGTCGCGAGTCGCCGACGGCGCGCCGATGGCCCCAGCGCTGCGAACCAACACAGACAGCGGATCGCCGCCGACCGAACCCCGAGGAGGCACGGAGCGTCGGCAAGGGCAGGGGCGAGCCCAGGGAGGCGGACAGGGCGGGATGGAATTCGCAGAGGCGAACCCAGGGGGGGGGGGGGGCGACATTAATTTGGTAGAGGCGAACCCAGGGATGCGGATGAGGCGGACGGATTTCGCTATACCGCAAAAGCTAAAACGAAGAGACTTCCTTAAACCAATAAGGCAGTATGTCTGCACGTAGTATGAAACTCCAGTGCAGATAAACGGCGGTGGGGAAAAGAGAACGGAGGGGGTGAAGATGGAAAGAGGAGCGACAAGCGTGGCTGACCGCCAAACTAGGCCCAGCTTTACGACCCTAGTGAGGCTTAGTTTGGCCAAACTATGCCTAGTTTCGCCTAGACTCGCCTAACCAGGCCGCTGGGAACAACACGAACGTGCACCGGCTGTTCAGTTTGGCCACACTATGCCAAACTTGGCTAAGTTTCGCCTAGATCCGCCTAACCGGGCAGCTGGGAACAACACGAACGTGCACCGGCTGTTCAGTTTGGCCAAACTAGGCCAAACTTGTCTTAGTTTCGCCTAGATCCGCCTAACCGGGCCGCTGGGAAAACAACACGAACGTGCACCGGCTGTTCCCCACGACCTTCCGACATCCCAATAACAAGCCGCCGTGCAAAGCGAGTATACACACCACTCGACGACACCACTCGTCGACGTCCACCTCAGACTGTGATGAGAGCTGTATTTGGTATTTGGACAGAAAACAGGTCCTGTGAGGCAGCGCCGCGGGTCACCGGAAGCGCTCTGTTTCCGGTGGTGTGTCGCGCGCGTCCGGCCGGCCGGCCGCCGCTGCGCACCGGTACATCGACACCGCCTCTGGCAGACCGGGAAATGGGTAGCCTTCCACTTGTGTGTTTTCCACTTGTGCAGTGAGGAGAGACGGGAAATGGAAGCGGCGAACGGGATAATTTTAACACTGAGATTAGCGGCCAACAGGAGAATTTTAACACTGAGATTATGAGGATCAGGGAGAGATTATATCTCAAATTATAAAAAGTTTTCTGCATAGGTATTACAAAAGTACGCATTGTATAACGCCTTTTAAACTATTATCAATGTTACAAATTCGTCTCATGACTATAATGATGATGATTGCGGCTTTAGAGCCCACTAACTGCACTAAGTCATTCGGCATTGAGCAAATTCGTCCCCCGAAATCATGAATTTCCTTTGTGTTGTCAGTATTCGGTTCCATTCAACTGTCCGTATAACTGTCATATCAAACTCCGTGCCTGTGGGCAGCGGCAGCAATTGTGCCGCATTGTGGCGATTGGCCTGCGGTTGGACATCGCCGCCACCGGACCTTTCCGGCTTCCACCGGGGTCACCAGAGGGCGTGGGAAAATCACGGCGACGCCGGAAGCGCCACCGCTCGAGGCCCAACCGCGCATTTCGCGCTGTCGACACGGACCAATTTGCCCTTATTACGCTTAATCGGCCGTTCGCCGGCAATGACCAACGGCGCGGCGGACAGCGACACACTATATATGACGTCATTGGCGTTCGATTTATGACGTCATTGGAGTTCAATTTACGGCGCACTAACAGAGACGGATCGGCAGGACGCGGCGAAGCGAAGCGAGGAGAGCCGAGGCGAATCGCCGACCTGCATACGGCCGTGTCACTCGTGTTATTTGTGTCATATGTGACGTATGGGGGTCACCTGGTGTCACATAGTGCTGCCTCGTGTTAGCTGGTGGCACGTGGTGTCACAGTGTCACGGGTCACCTAATGTCAGATAGTGCAAACAGGTGTCACCGGTGTCCCCTGGTGTGACACTCAGACCATCTCATCTAGGTCGCCTGGTGTCATGCAGTTCCAACAGGTGCCACATAGTGTCCCCCTGTGTCCCCCTGTGTCACCCTGTGTCACCCTGTGTCACCCTGTGTCACCCTGTGTCACATAGCGTCACCTGACAGCCCGCCGGCAGTCCGTGTCACCGCCTTCTCCCGCCGTAGGACCGCTAACCGCCACGGACACGCCGCGGGCCGACACAGCAAACCACGCCGACTTCCTCCAGCGGTCCAGCCACTGTCGACCGGGCGACAAAGCTGCGCCACAAACGTCCCGCGCGCCGCGCCATGAACGTCCCATGAGTCGAGAACGTCCCACTGGCGCCAGAAACGTCCCGCGCGCCGCGCTATGGCCGTCCCGTGCCGCCACAAACGTCCAGCTGGCGCCAGAAACGTCCCGCTCGCGCCAGAAACGTGCCGAGCGCCGCGCTATGGCCGTCCCGTGCCGCCACAAACGTCCAGCTGGCGCCAGAAACGTCCCGCGCGCCGCGCCATGAACGTCCCATGCGTCGAGAACGTCCCAGCGTCCCAGCTGCAGTCGCGGCCCATTGTGTCGCGCCGCGATGCCGTCGCGATTCGGGCCGGGAATGATGGATCAGCTGGCAGCGGCGCGGCGCGGCGGCCGCGTCAAAGCGCAACGTCACCACCAGGAGGCACACCAGGAACGGGGAGCGCTCTAACGATGCGCGTAAAGTATGTGACGCTTGTGACGCCTGTGACGCCTGTGACGCCTGTGACGCCTGTGACGTCGGCCCTGTCGCGGACCGGTGACGAATCGTCTGAGACGAGTACGGCACGTGACGTATGTGATGTCCGTGACGCTTGTGGCGACCGTGACGGCCGTGGGCCGTTACGGTCGCCACAAGCGTCACGGACATCACATACCCATACATACACGGACATCACATACACATACATCATAAGACCACAAGCGTCAGTGGTCTTATCGTCGCCTGTCCCGACAGCGACGATAAGACCACTGTTGGCCACTGTTGGCTACTATTGGTCACTGTCGGCCACTGTTGGCCACTTCCGTCCACTGTCGGCCACTGTCGGAACTGTCATCCACTGTCAGCCACTGTCATCCACTGTCAGCCACACTGTCATCCACTGTCAGCCACTGTCATCCACTGTCATCCACTGTCATCCACTGTCGCCACAGTCGGTCCCGCTCCGCTGACCTCGGCGGATGTTTTCCCAGTGTGCAACGACCACCGAAACCGCCTCGAATCGCCTCGAATCGCCTCGGACCGCCTCGGCCCGCCTCGGCCCGCCTCGGACCGCCGTGAATTGGACGCATCCGGCGTCCCCGGCGTCCACGCCAGTTCGGGTCGCGTCCGGTACCGACCGGCTCCGGTGGCTCCGACCGTCTGTCTGCCCATCAACTCCCGCCGCATACAAAGTTCACAATTCAATCAACACTCATATTACAAGAGTCACACGTGCGACAGCGCGACACGTGATAGGTGCAGGCATAGGTGAGGTATAGGTATAGGTATAGGTATAGAAGACACGCGAGGTGGCCACGCCAGCTACCCGAGGTGCACGAGCCAGCAAGGAATAACCGGGCCGCACGAGCCAGGCTCATTTGTCCGGCCGGCTCGCTGGCGCACGCAACTGACCGATTTGTATCGCCACGCAAAAAGCGGACAGGTCGACAGGGAAATCAAGTGAAAGGGGCAGGACTGGACGGGTTAGGTGTCATGTCACAACAGCTGGGCACCTGAACTGAACCTGAGCCTGAACTGAACCTGAACTGAACAGCTGGACAAGTGACCGGGCGCTTTACATGACCTTCCGGTCCCAATAGGCCTCAGGGTGGACCTTTGTGTGGCGATGTCACGTCACGTCATAGCGCAACGTCACAGTGGCATGACGTGACGTCACAGTGGCATGACGTGGCGTCACAATGTTATGGCGTGGCGTCACAGTGAAATGACGTGACGTCACATTACAATGGCATGACGTCACAATGGTATGACGTGACGTCACATTGTAATGACGTGACGTCACACTGGTATGACGTGACGTCATAATGTTATGCTATGGTCGTCACATTGTCATGACGTAACGTCACAGTTGCATGACGTAACGTCATAATGTTATGGTGTGACGTCACAGTGGCATGACGTGCCGTCATAATGATATGGCGTGACGTCAGTGGCATGACGTGCCGTCATAATGTTATGGCGTGTCGTCACAGTGGCATGACGTGCCGTCATAATGTTATGGCGTGACGTCACAGTGACATGACGTGCCGTCATAATGTTATGGCGTGACGTCACAGTGGCATGACGTGCCGTCATAATGTTATGGCGTGACGTCACAGTGGCATGACGTGCCGTCATAATGTTATGGCGTGACATGACTGCGTAGGGAGACAAGAGCGATTAATTCAAGCATGAAATGGGTTGCTACCTATTAGGCACGTTGGTCGGGGCTATGCTCATATTTTGGTCAGACATTTAGCGAAGTGACCGGACCACTGACCGGTCAGTCGGGCGTATCAGCTGACTGACGGACCACTCATGACTCATGAGTCAACCATGAGTCAGCCGCCACAGAATGACCACTAACCACTAACCACTAACCACTAACCACTGACCACTCACCAACTAAGTCGAACGGCTCGCTGGGATCCTGTTTATCATAAACGGGCCGGATTTAGCTCGCCTCGCCTCAAATGGTCCAGGATCGGAGACAAGAATGCGGTCTCGCAGACTCGCTGCTAGGCGACAGGAAATAACCAAAAACTGTTAGGCTCACCCCGCCAGTTGGCACTTGATTGGTCTGCTCGATTGTTTGATTGAATTTAACAACAACCATTCCGCCTAATATCTCTTCCCTTTGATCCTGCCCAATGCATTATGTATAATGTCAGGCAGTGTGCATAATCAGTCTGTATCAGTCTCTGAGATCTATCAGTCTGTATAATGTCAGTCAGTGTGCATAATCAGTCTGTATCAGTCTCTGAGATCTATCAGTCTGTATAATGTCAGTCAGTGTGCATAATCAGTCTGTATCAGTCTCTGATATCTATCAGTCTGTATAATGTCAGTCAGTGTGTATAATCAGTCTGTATCAGTCTCTGAGATCTATCAGTCTGTATAATGTCAGTCAGTGTGTATAATCAGTCTGTATCAGTCTCTGAGATCTATCAGTCTGTATAATGTCAGGCAGTGTGCATAATCAGTCTGTGTCAGTCTCTGAGATCTATCAGTCTGTATAATGTCAGTCAGTGTGTATAATCAGTCTGTATCAGTCTCTGAGATCTATCAGTCTGCATAATGTCAGTCAGTGTGCATAATTAGTCTGTATCAGTCTCTGAGATCCATCAGTCTGTATAATGTCAGTCAGTGTGTATAATCAGTCTGTATCAGTCTCTGAGATCTATCAGTCTGTATAATGTCAGTCAGTGTGTATAATCAGTCTGTATCAGTCTCTGAGATCTATCAGTCTGTATAATGTCAGTCAGTGTGTATAATCAGTCTGTATCAGTCTCTGAGATCTACCAGTCTGCATAATGTCATCGTCTCCCAGTGTCTCTTGCACACATACACATGGTCTCTTGACTTTATGCTTTACCAGTAACCGCCAGCATCAGACTGGGAACAAACCAAAAACGAGGCGGGCCTGCACTAAAATACAGCGTTACCGGCGCCGACTGCCGACCTTAATCACGGCCGGCCCCCCTCCCCCAGTCCCCCCCCCCGCAGGGTAACGGGCCCGTCACCACGTCGGACCGACAAACACCTGGTGCCGACTGAGTCATCCCATCAAGCCCCCCACCCCCCGCCCGACATGATGGAGGTATTTGTCACCGGAGCATTTGTCACCGGGGCTAATTCAGCGTCATCGTGGCCCGTGTGGCGACCGAGTGGTCCCGGTTGAATTCATCAGGCGGCAAGCTGGCATGTTGCAGTGCATGTTGCAGTGCATGTTGCAGCGCTGGCCTGGTGAGCACGCCGCAGACGACGGCGCAGGATACATCAGAGCGGCATAGAGCTGCAACATTAGCACGGGTACGCCTACATGGATGCGTTGTTTTGAACAACGCATCATGTAGTCACTGCTGCTGCGGAAGTCACTGCTGCGGGATTTGGGAGCTCTATTGGTGCTGTGTCGTTTTTATAGGGGTTAATGAAGGACATATACAGGAAGGCAAGCTGTAAATGAAATGCTCAAAATGTTGGACTTGCGAAAATAAATAATATAACATGCTCCGTAAATGCAACATAGATGTTATCCATTCATTATGGTGGGACTTCCAATTGTTAACATCTTCAGAAATCACTCTTCGCAAACTGAAAATTGTGTTCAGTGCATGGATGGGGGGGGGGGGGGAGGTCAGATGAACATTATGTTAGGTTTCGGGTTTCGAATTTCGAATGTTGCAGCTCTAGTGAAGAATAAATCACAGTTTCTTGGTAGACATTCGGGAAGGTAAACAGAAATGGCTAGCTAGCATGGCGTGAGGAAAAATCGCTGGACATGTCCTAGAGCGCTTCAAGGTCGTCTGTGTATTGAAACGAGTCTGTTCCCTGTCTGTGTTGATGTGTTGATTCCATCGTGGTCATCGGTCATTCGCTCACGCCGTCAATTAGTTTACTTTGCTGACGGTGTTGACGGTGCTGACAAAACTGACGCTGTTGTTTTATCTCGCTTCAGGAGGCGGCTGGCGGCACCCGTGTCCATTTTAGTTTGAGATCATGCTTGTTTCGTGGTTTATTCCGTGTCTGCGCCTTTTAGAGAGTGTTGGCGCTGGTTTGGGAAGGCCGTAGAAACAAAACATTCTGCCAAGAAGCGGTTTAGACGGAAGCTACCCACGTGAGACAGCCAGACGTAAACTGGCTATCTCGTATCCCTGTGCATCTGAGATATTTGATTAAATTTGATTCATACCGATTTATGTTTTTGATCCTGCATCATGTCA